>WNWK01010630.1:0-69170 GCA_009830355.1 Cherax destructor | reverse complement strand
GTCGCCCGAAAGATACCCAAAGCCACCCCGGGTGACCGGAGAGGATCGGGACATCCCAGGCGATCCAGATTCCACGGCAAACTACACCACCGCCAAGGACCTCAACAGAATGGGATGGACTACGATACCCTTCCCCCTACCTAGGAACTAGAATGCCTGAGGAGAGAAGCTCCCAGGGTAAAACTGGGAAGGAACTAAGGGAGGGATGAGGAGGAGGAGGAGGAAAGGGAAAAGGGAGGATGGGGGAGATGGGAAAAGGGAGGGGGGATTGGGGGGTAATTAGGTTCGGTCTGAGGAAGAAGACCAAAAGGTCCAATTCCTCAGACCGATAGCCTCTTTACCACGTCAAGGAGCCCCCCTTAAAGAGGTTAATTTTTCAAAGATTTTAGAAAGCAGAGGTAAGTTAGATATTGGTCTATAATTATTCAAGTCTGCTTGATCACCTCCTTTGTGGATCAGGGTGACCCTCACTATTTTGAGAATTGATGGGAAGGTAGAGGCTTCAATGGATTTGTTGAGTGTTGCAATAATAGGTGACAGTACCTGAGAAGCTTTTTTTGTACATAAAAGGTGGTAAGCTGTTTATGTCTCCTGCCTTGTTTTTAAGGGTGTTGATGATGAGCGAGACTTGTATTGGGTTGGTTGGAGCTAAGAATAGTGTATTCGGATGTGTGTTGGTGAGGTAGTCTGATTGATGGGTGTTCGAGCTTGGGATTTTACTCGCTAGATTCTTTCCTATGGTGGAGAAGAAAACATTAAGTCTGTTTGCTGTCTCAGTTGGTGAGAGTAGGGGTTCATCTGATTTTGTTAATTTGATGGTTTTGTTCTTAGATATCTTTTTATTTCCTAGAATTTCAGATAGGGTTTTCCAGGTCTTTTTCATATCACCTTTTATGTTATGTATTCTGTTCTCATAATACAATTTTTTTGACCTTATCAGGCTGGTAAGGTTTGACGAGTAGTGTTTGGATTGTTCTCTGGTTATTTGATACCTTCCGTACTGTTTTTCATATTGGTGCCTTTTGTTAATGGATTTAACCCTTTCAGGGTCCGTGCACTAGTTCTACGGCTTTGAGTTCAGGGTCCAAACCGTAGTTCTACGTCATGAGCTCAGCTCACTCAGATAAGCTTTGAGCGGTAAATTTGGGCCTAGATATGAGAGAATACATCTATGTGGTAAGTGTGCACCACATTAAAACAAATCCTGCAGCACACAGTGCATAATGAGAGAAAAAAAAATGAAACCGTAATTTTCGATTAAAACAGCGACTTTGCAGTGTTTTTTCGTATAATTTTTAGTTGTATTTGTGATTTCTTGGTCTCATTTGATAGAATGGAAGATATATTACAGATATAGAGATGATTTTGATTGATTTTAGTACTGGAAATGGCTTGAAACTGAGCTCAAATTAGCAAAAATGCTAAACTTTTGCCGATGTTCAGGAGTAAACAAATGACCTCACACGTCTAATACGCGCCAACTGGTGGGTCTAATATACGTTCACAAATGTGGTGATATTATTTGTAAAATTATTACAATATTGCATAACAGTAAATTTTCCATTCTTTGGTTTGAATAAAAATTCATTATGTGAATAAAAGATCAAAATGGAATTCATTTGTAAAGACTGAAAACGTACCTAATGAACAGAGGAAATGTTAGTTTAGTGCCAGGAATGCCTGCATTGTTTATTCTGCAACCTATTTTGAAATTGGAATATTTTGAACTTTGAGTTAAATTGGCTAAATTACCAATTTCCAATCACTTTATTTTGTAGTTGAAACAATTGACTGGGCGATTTCTTGTGCTCAATCGATAGAATAGAAGTAATACTAGTGAAATAGCTAAGAATTTGGTCGACTGGAATAATGTAATTGGCCTAAAATGGGAGTCAAAGTCGGCAAAATAGCCGATGCGTAAATATCGCTGACACATCAAAATTCGCGAGAGCATAAGTTCGTCAATTTTCAATCAAATTTTGTACTTTTTGTTTTATTACCTTCAGAAAAAGATTCTCTACCATTTCATAAGAAAAAAATAAGAATTTTTTTTTTAATTCTTGGACACTGGCACCCCTTCCAAAAATGGCCTTGGACCCTGAAAGGGTTAAGGATGCTGGGTGTTAGCCAGGGACTGTTAAGTCTCTTAGCTGTGATCTGGTTAGTTTTTTTAGGGCAATTTTTTTTATAGAGGTAGTGGGTTTTTTTAAGGAAATTCTTGATGCATTCATTAGTATCTGAATATGTTTCTGACTCATTATGCCAGTCGATGTTAATCATAGCTGTTATAAAGTTTTTTACAGCTGACTCGTTATGTAGTCTGAAGGTAACTTTAGTAGTGTCTTGGGGCAATTTACCTAGGTTGGTTATGAGAAAGGTAGGGTAGTAGTCTATGGTGTTGTCTGTGATTATGCCTGATTTTAAAGGGGATATAGTGTTTGTCCAGATATGGTCTAATAAGGATATACTGGTCTCAGAGATTCTTGTTAGTAGCAACAAGCAGTTGCTCATAGTGCTTGTAAATTCAGTTACTTGTGGGTCATGGTCATGTAGGAGATTTATGCTGAAATCTCCTGTGAGCAGTAAATTATCTTTGTTCATATGTGCATCTGTTATCAGGTTTCCTAATTTTTCACTAAAATGGTGAATGTTTGACTGTGGTAATCTGTAGATGTTTATCACTGTGAGGGTTGTCTGAATGTGCGTGGATGTAGTGCGGATGATAAGAAAGAGATGATTGCCGATGTTATGAATGAAAAGAAGTTGGATGTCCTGGCCTAAGCGAAACAAAGCTGAAGGGGTAGGCGAGTTTCAGTGGGGAGAAATAAATGGATTAAGTCAGGAGTATCTGAGAGAGTTAGAGCTAAGGAAGGGTAGCAATAATGTTGAAGGATCAGTTATGGAAGGAAAAGAGGGAATATAAATGTGTAAATTCAAGGATTATGTGGATTAAAATAAGGGTCGGATGCGAAAAGTGGGTCATAATAAGCGTGTATGCACCTGGAGAAGAGAGGAGTGTAGAGAGAGAGAGAGATTTTGGGAGATGTTAGCGAATGTATAGGAACTTTTGAACCAAATGAGAGAGTAATTGTGGTAGGGACCTAAATGCTAAAGTGGGAGAAACATGCAGAGAGGGTGTAGTAGGTAAGTTTGGGGTGCCAGGTGTAAATGATAATGGGAGCCCTTGATTGAACTTTGTATAGAAAGGGGTTTAGTTATAGGTAATACATATTTTAAGAAAAAGAGAATAAATAAGTATACAAGATATGATGTAGGGCATAATGACAGTAGTTTGTTGGACTATGTATTGGTAGATAAAAGACTGTTGAGTAGACTTCAGGATGTACATGTTTATAGAGGGGCTACAGATATATCAGATCACTTTTAGTTATAGCTACAGTGGGAGTAAAAGGTAGATGGGATACAAGGAAAATAGAATCAGTAAGTAAAAGAGAGGTGAAGGTTTATAAACTAAAAGAGGAGGCAGTTAGGGTAAGATATAAACAACTATTGGAGGATAGATGGGCTAGTGAGAGTGTAGGCAATGGGGTCAAAAATGTATGGGGTAGATTTAAAAATGTAGTGTTAGAGTGTTCAGCAGAAGTTTGTGGTTACAGGCGAGTGGGTGCAGGAGGGAAGAGGAGCGATTGGTGGAATGATGATGTAAAGAGAGTAGTAAGGGAGAAAAAGTTAGCATATGAGAGGTTTTTACAAAGTAGAAGTGATGCAAGGAGGGAAGAGTATATAGAGAGAAAAAGAGAGGTTAAAAGAGTGGTGAAGCAATGTAAAAGAGAGCAGATGAGAGAGTGGGTGAGATGTTATCAGCAAATTTTGTTGAAAATAAGAAAAGTTTTGGAATGAGATTAATAAGTTGAGGAAGCCTAGAGAACAAATGGATTTGACAGTTAAAAATAGGAGAGGAGAGTTATTAAATGGAGAGTTAGAGGTATCGGGAAGATGGAGAGAATATTTTGAGGATTTGTTAAATGTTGATGAAGACAGGGAAGCTGTGATTTCGTGTGTAGGGCAAGGAGGAATAACATCTTGTAGGAGTGTGGAAGAGCCAGTTGTGGGTGTAGGGGAAGTTCGTGAGGCAGTGGGTAGAATGAAAGGGGTAAGGCAGCTGGGATTGATGGGATAAAGATAGAAATGTTAAAAGCAGGTGGGGATATAATTTTGGAGTGGTTGGTGCTATTATTTAATAAATGTATGGAAGAGGGTAAGGTACCTAGGATTGGCAGAGAGCGTGTATTGTTCCTTTGTATAAAGGCAAAGGGGACAAAAGAGAGTGCAAAAATTATAGGGAATAAGTCTGTTGAGTGTACCTGGTAAAGTGTATGGTAGAGTTATTATTGAAAGAATTAAGAGTAAAACAGAAAGCAGGATAGCAGATGAACAAGGGGCTTTAGGAAAGGTAGGGGTGTGTAGACCAAGTGTTTACAGTGAAACATATAGGTGAACAGTATTTGGATAAGGGTAAAGATGTTTTGTGGCATTTATGGATTTGGAAAAGGCGTATGATAGGGTAGATAGGGGGCAATGTGGCAGATGTTGCAGGTGTATGGAATAGGAGGAAGGTTACTGAAAGCAGTGAAGAGTTTTTATGAGGATAGTGAGGCTCAGGTTAGAGTGTGTAGGAGGGAAGGGACTATTTCCCAGTAAAAGTGGGCCTTAGACAAGGATGTGTGATGTCACCGTGGTTGTTCAATATATTTATAGATGGGGTTGTAAGAGAAGTGAATGCGAGGGTCTTGGCAAGAGGTGTTGGGCTAAAAGATAAAGAAGCAAATACAAAGTGGGAGTTGTCACAGTTGCTTTTTGCTGATGACACTGTGCTTTGGGAGATTCTGAAGAGAAGCTGCAGAGGTTGGTGGATGAATTTGGTAGGGTGTGTAAAAGAAGAAAATTGAAAGTGAATATAGGAAAGAGTAAGGTGATGAGGATAACAAAAAGAATAGGTGACGAAAGATTGGATATCAGATTGGAGGAGAGAGTATGGAGGAGGTGAATGTATTCAGATATTTGGGAGTGGACATGTCGGCGGATGGGTCTATGAAGGATGAGGTGAATCATAGAATTGATGAGGGAAAAGGGTGAGTGGAGCACTTCGAGTCTGTGGAGACAAAGAACCTTGTCCATGGAAGTAAAGAGGGGAATGTATGAGAGTATAGTTATACCAACGCTCTTATATGGGTGTGAAGCATGGGTGATGAATGTTGCAACGAGGAGAAGGCTGGAGGCAGTGGAGATGTCATGTCTGAGGTCAATGTGTGGTGTGAATATAATGCAGAGAATTCGAGTTTGGAAATTAGGAGGAGGTGTGGGATTACCAAAACGATTGTTCAGAGAGCTGAGGAGGGTTGTTGAGGTGGTTTGGACATGTAGAGAGAATGGAACGAGACAGAGTGACTTCGAGATGTATAAATCTGTAGTGGAGGGAAGGCGGGGTAGGGTCGGCCTAGGAAAGGTTGGTGGGAGGGTAAAGGAAGTTTTGTGTGCGAGGGCTTGGACTTCCAGCAAGCATGTGTGAGCGTATTTGATAGGAGTGAATGGAGGCATATGGTTTTAATACTTGACGTGCTGTTGGAGTGTGAGCAAAGTAACATTTATGAAGGATTCAGGAAACCGGCAGGCCGGACTTGAGTTCTGGAGATGGGAAGTACAGTGCCGGCACTCTGAAGGAGGGGTGTTAATGTTGCAGTTTTATAACTGTAGTGTAAAGCACCCTTCTGGCAAGACAGTGATGGAGTGAATGATGATGAAAGTTTTTCTTTTCGGGCCACCCTGCCTTGGTGGGAATCGGCCGATGTGTTAATAAAAAAAAAAAATAAAAAAAATAATATATTCTCCATGTTCATCCCTTGTGCAAGAGTTATTGATACATTCGAGTTGATCCGAGTAATATATAGCTATTCCACCCCCTCACTGGTCTGTCCTACAGTTGTGTATGGCTGTGTAACCTGGGATGGCATAGACATCCGTAGTATCAGGCTTTAGCCAGGTCTCAGTGAGTGTGATGATTGACATATTGGTCTGCAGGGATTTGAGTAATGCTTTGAGGTCATCGTAATGTTTTCTCAAAGATCTAACATTGTAATTAAAGATAGTTATGTTATTGTTGGCTCTGAGTAATGTCTTTGCTTGATCTGCTGTGTAATAATTAGAGTTGCTATTGGATTCATGTAAATCATTAAATAATAGGTTGATATCAGGATCAATGCTTGTAAACATAAGATTTAGTGTGATTCTATAATTAGACTTAAGAATAGAACAATGTAAAAGGAGTTCTTGGCACGTAAATTAGTACGTTTGATATGTTTACAAAAAAAAAGTAAATGAACTATGGTAGTCAATTTACAGTTAAAAAGAATCTAAACACTATAGCACCTGAGTTAGCACCTTAATTATTTTAATAAATGTTTATATATGAGTGTGATCCTAGTACTAGATTCAAGAACAAAGTAATATGCTAAACTTAATAATATGATACGTACTTGATTAATTAATCCATTAATTATTACAATCTTTCTTTTACGTTGTCTGTGTATTTCATTTCATTCCTATGATTATTATAGATGCTAGGGCAATATATAAATGAATAACTTACTTCCGAGATAATCCGCGCGGACGGTCGCCAACAAAAAAAAATAATTTGTTTTCTTTAATACAAGGCCCCTAGAGGGTACAGGGTAACCCCCATCATTACCCCATCCCCAGTGAAGTACTGGTTTACTCCGAGGTGGCGATCATATTATGCCACATATTATTCATTCTGGAGTACGTATTTACCATATTTATTTGTTATTTATATTGTCTATTATGTCATATTAGATCAATTGTGATAGATAAAAAAGCCGTAGAAGTGATAATAGCGTTATATTGAAGCATATTCCCCGGTTATCCGAGACAGGAATTTCTGATGACGCAATCGAATGTTCCCAGACGGTTCCTGATTGGCTCCCAGACTATGTATAAGCTCCACCCACTCTGTTATGATGCCAAATCGTCAATTATTATATAAGTAAGAATAATACAAGAAATAAAGGAAAAAATTCGGGGAAAAAAACATGAAAATTCACGACATGTCAGCCGACCTGCTACGGCTGTTAACGTCACCATGTGTGTTATAAATGACCATAATTCCTTGTAGGAATGTCCTACAACAATGATTCTTATACCATTGTGTTGCCAGAGAGTAACTCTATTTTTCTATATGGTTAGCAAAATTTTCGAACTTTTTCCAATTTTTGTCGTTTTTTTTTTCGTTCGTGCGGCGCGCTGTCCAATTACCCCTTAAAAGTTGCTCAAAATATTCCAATACCTCCAGCTTACCATATACTAACTCCCCTACTGTTTTTAACTGACAAATCCATTCGTTCCCTAGGCATTCTTAACTTGTCTATTTCACTCCAAAAATTTTCTTATTTTCAGCAAAATTTCTTGACAGTGCCTCTCCTACTCTATCATCTGCTCTCCTTTTGCACTCTCTCACCACTCTCTTCACCTTTCTTTTACTTTCCTTTCTTTTAATCTCCTTTTTTATATCACTTCTGCTTTGTAAAAACCTCTCATAAGCTACCTTTTTCTCTTTTATTGCATCCTTTACCTCATCATTCCACCAAGCACTCCTCTTTCCTCCTGCACCCACAATCTTATAGCCACAAACTTCTGCCCCACATTCTAATACTGTATTCTTAAAACTATCCCATCCCTCTTCAACTATCCCACTACCCATACTTGCACTAGCCCACCTTTCTGCCAATAGTTGCTTATAAGAACATAAGTGTAGAAGGTTGGTAGACCGCAACCACCCAGGGAGGTACTACCATCCTGCCGAGTGTAAAACATAAGCCTGTATTTGCTTTACATGATGGTAGGATTACTGGTGTCTTTTTTCTGTCTCATAAACATGCAAGATTTCAGGTACGTCTTGCTACTTCTACTTACACTTAGGTCACACTACACATACACGTACACATTTATGTATACACACTCATCTGAGTTTTCTTTGATTTTATCTTAATAGTTCTTGTTCTTATTTCTTTTCTTTTCATATCCATGGGGAAGTGGAATAAGAATCTTTCCTCCGTAAGCCATGCGTGTTGTAAAAGTCAACTAAAATGCCGGGAACAATGGGCTAGTAACCCCTTTTCCTGTATAGATTTACTAAAAAGAAAAAGAAGAAAACCGTCAAAGTGGGATGTCTGAATGTACATGGATGTTGTGCGAATGATAAGAAAGAGATGATTGTAGATGTTATGAATGAAAAGAAGCTGGATGTCCTGGCTTTAAGTGAGACAAAGATGAAGGGGGTAGGAGAGTTTCAGTGGGGAGAAATAAATGGGATTAGGTCAGGAGTTTCAAATAGAGTTAGCGCTAAAGAAGGAGTGGCAATAATGTTGAATAATCAGTTATGGCAGGTAAAGAGTATAAATGCTTAAATTCAAGGATTATGTGGAGTAAAATAAAGGTTGGATGTGAAAAGTGGGTTATAGTAAGTGTTTATGCACCTGGAGAAGAGAGAAGTGTAGAGGAGAGAGAGAGAGATTTTGGGAAATGTTGAGTGAGTGCATGGGGAGTTTTGAACCAAATGAGAGTACACTTGTGGTCGGGGATCTTAATGCTAAAGTGGGTAAAAATGTTGTGGAGGGAGTAGTAGGTAAATTTGGGGTGCCAGGGGTAAATGTAAATGGGGAACCGTTAATAGAGCTATGTGTAGAAAGAGGTTTGGTAATAAGTAATACATATTTTATGAAAAAGAAGATAAATAAGTATACAAAGTATGATATAGCACGTAATGAAAGTAGTTTCTTAGATTATGTATTGGTGGATAAAGGGTTGGTGGGTAGGCTTCAGGATGTACATGTTTATAGAGGGGCAACGGATATATCGGATCATTATTTAGTTGTAGCTACAGTTAGAGTAAAAGGTAGATGGGACAAAAAGAAAATGGCAACAGCAAGTAAGAGAGAGGTAAAAGTGTATAAACTAAGGGAGGAGGAAGTTAGGGTGAGATATAAGCAACTATTATCAGAAAGGTGGGCTAGTGCAAGTAGGAGTAGTGGGGGGGTTGTAGAGAGTTGGGATAGTTATAAAAATGCAGTATTAGAATGTGGGGCAGAAGTTTGTGGCTATAGGAGGGTGGGTGCAGGAGAAAAGAGGAGTGAGTGGTGGAATGAAGAAGTAAAGGGTGTGATAAAAGAGAAAAAGGTAGCTTATGAGAGGTTTTTACAAAACAGAAGTGCTAATAGAAGAGCAGAGTATATGGAGAGTAAAAGAAAGGTGAAGAGAGTGGTGTGAGAGTGCAAAAGGAGAGCAGATGAAAGAGTGGGAGAGGCTCTGTCAAGAAATTTTCCTGAAAACAAGAAAAAATTTTGGAGTGAGATAAACAAGTTAAGAAAGCCAAGGGAACGAATCGATTTGTCAGTTAAAAACAGAGTAGGGGAGTTAGTAGATGGCGAGCTGGAGATATTGGGTAGATGGCGGGAATATTTTGAGTAACTTTTAAATGTCAATGAAAAAAAGGGAGGCGGTAATTTCATGCACTGGCCAGGGAGGTACATCATCATTTAGGAGTGAAGAAAAGCAGGATGTGAGTGTGGGGGAGGTGCATGAGGCATTACGTAGAATGAAAGCGGGTAAAGCAGCTGGAACTGATGGGATCATGACAGAAATGTTAAAAGCAGGGGAGGATATAGTGTTGGAGTGGTTGGTATTTTTGTTTAATAAATGTATGAAAGAGGGGAAGGTACCTAGGGATTGGCAGAGAGCATGTATAGTTCCTTTATATAAAGGGAAGGGGATAAAGAGAGTGTAAAATTATAGGGGAATAAGTTTACTGAGTATACCTGGTAAAGTGTATGGCAGGGTTATTATTGAAAGAATTAGAGGTAAGACTAAGAGTAGGATTGCAGATGAGCAAGGAGGCTTTAGAGTGGGTAGGGGATGTGTAGATCAAGTGTTCACAGTGAAGCATATATGTGAACAGTATTTAGATAAAGGTAGAGAAGTTTTCATTGCATTTATGGATTTAGAAAAGGCATATGACAGAGTGGATAGGGGAGCAATGTGGCAAATGTTGCAAGTGTATGGAATAGGTAGTAAGTTACTGAAGGCTGTAAAGAGTTTTTATTAGGATAGCGAGGCTCAGGTTAGGGTGTGTAGGAGAGAGGGAGATTACTTCCCGGTAAAAGTAGGTCTTAGACAGGGATGTGTAATGTCACCATGGTTGTTTAATATATTTATAGATGGGGTTGTAAAAGAAGTAAATGCTAGGGTGTTGGGGAGAGGGGTGGGATTAAATGCAAAATGGGAGTTGACACAGTTACTTTTTGCTGATGATACTGTGCTTATGGGAGATTCTAAAGAAAAGCTGCAAAGGTTAGTGAACGAGTTTGGGAGAGTGTGTAAAGGTAGAAAGTTGAAAGTGAACATAGATAAGAGCAAGGTGATGAGGGTATCAAACGATTTAAATAAAGAAAAATTGGATATCACATTGGAGAGAGGGATTATGGAAGAAGTAAATGTTTTCAGATATTTGGGAGTTGACATGTCAGCGGATGGGTTTATGAAGGATGAGGTTAACCATAGAATTGATGAAGGAAAAAAAGTGAGTGGTGCATTGAGGTATCTGTGGAGACAAAAAACGTTATCCATGGAGGCAAAGAAGGGAATGTACGAAAGTATAGTGGTACCAACACTCTTATATGGGTGTGAAGCATGGGTTGCAAATGCTGCAGTGAGGAGGAGGCTGGAGGCAGTGGAGATGTCCTGTTTAAGGGCAATGTGTGGTGTAAATATTATGCAGAAAATTCGGAATGTGGAAATTAGGAGAAGGTGTGGAGTTACTAAAAGTATTTGTCAGAGGGCTGAAGAGGGGTTGTTGAGGTGGTTTGGTCATTAAGAGAGAATGGATCAAAGTAGAATGACTTGGAGAGCGTATAAATCTGTAGGGGAAGGAAGGCGGTGTAGGGGTCGTTCTAGAAAAGGTTGGAGGGAGGGGGTAAAGGAGGTTTTGTGGCCGAGGGGCTTGGACTTCCAGCAAGCGTGTGTGAGCGTGTTAGATAGGAGTGAATGGAGACGAATGGTCTTTGTGACATGACGATCTGTTGGAGTGTGAGCAGGGTAACATTTTGTGAAGGGATTCAGGGAAACCAATTAATTGATTTAGTTGGACTTGAGTCCTGGAAATGGGAAGTACAATGCCTGCACTTTAAAGAAGGGGTCTGGGATAGTGACAGCTGGGAGGGACTATTCTCAGATGTCGTATCTGAGCGCCTCTGCAAAGACAGTGATTATGTATGAGTGTGGTGAAAGTGTTGAATGATGATGAAAGTATTTTCTTTTTGGGGATTTTCTTTCTGTTTGGGTCACCCTGCCTCGGTGGGAGACGGCCGACTTGTTGAAAAAAAAAAAATTATTTATTAATAACTGTACTATGTATGATTGTTTTCTGTATGTAAAACTATAATTAATCTCATTAAAATGTATTTTTTGTGAATATTTTTGGGTTTCTGGAACAGTTTAATTGTATTTACATTATTTCTTATGGGAAATATTGCTTCAAGTATCGAACGTTTCGAGTTTAGAACTAGTTCCTGGAACGGATTAAGTTCGAAACTTAGGGTTCCACTGTATTGAAGTATTTCCTCCTGCCTCCCAAGAGCCAGGAATTCCACTGGAACGGATTAATGGCATTTCAATTAATTTCAATGAGGAAAATTGATTTGGTATACAAGCAAATTGAGTAACGAGCAGGGTCTCGGAATGAATTAAACTAGTAAGTCAAGGTACCACTGTATTCTGATAATTATACTTATGTGTACCTGTACCTAAATAAACTTACACACTGTGCTGGCGTGCAGGTACACATTAAAATCACGAAGAGTGTCTTATTAGTCTTGAGGACACCATGTTAATAATGATAATATAATAATAATAATAATATGCAATAATATTCACTCTGAGCTGCATTAAATGTCATATATTATGTTAATATAAACACTTTCATTAATCCAACTATGATATTTTTTTCAAAATTATACAATAAACACACTACGTACATATAAACATGATAAATACACCCCACAGTAGAATAAATTAACATAAATATGAGATGTTACATGTATGAAGCAAAACCAGATGCCTTCGTCTGCTTGTTTACATAACTCCGCGCGTCTCTCCTCTCTCATTTTCTCATTCTCTAGTTCATTCATTTGACCTCATTTACTCACCTCTCACCCAACATTAAGACTACAAATATTTTAAGGTAAGTTATGAGTGTACTGTATATACATTTTATCGGTCTAGGGCACTTTAAATGTCGTAGTATATTATGTGTGGGTGGGGTGGCCTGGCTGGCTACCATACCTCCCACACCTGACTTCTTACAATAAGTACTACTCACCTCTCACTCTACACTAAGACTACAATTATTTTAAGTAATGAGTATACTGTGTGTGTATTTTACTTTTTGTTTTTAATGCCTAGTTCTATTGCTAACTTAATATATGCTAGCATAAACTTGTTATCTGGCATTTATATGCATTTTAAGTGGAAAAAATGGCGTTCTGCTTTCCGGCGGTAGCCTGGAACCTAATCTGCAGTATAAGTGGGGCCCTACTGTACTTATAATGACAGATGCACAATGTAGTAACTTCATAAAATGCACCGGTTTCAAGGGGAGTGTTATAAGAGGATAAAATAAGAAACTATTTTTGGATGTTCAAATAAGAGGTTCACTAATGTTTTGCCTTTCACAGCTGAAGAAATACTGATATATGAAGAAATCTTGAATATAACAATTGTTTTGAGAAAAAAACCATGCAGTCAAAACTCAGTGTAATAATATTATATAAAGTAGTGATGCAAGTACTAAGGCTGTAGCAGCAACACTCATGTGCAACTCTTTATCTCTGATATCACAATCTCTCAGTCTCTCTTACTTGTCTGTAATACTACTCCACAATTATCTAAAGTAAATGTGTGCATATTCAAAGTTTATAATTAGTTAGGTGGCAGACAGTGAATGTTCCACTGTATTAACATTTACTTCCTAAATTTCACTATTCACATCTTCAGCACATTTAGTAACAAACACACAAGTAAAATAACTTCATTTTATCATCTGACAATTGAAGCTGAATACACAAAAGATTAAAAAAAAAAATGAATCCAACAAACTGATGGACTAACCTTTCTTTGACCCTTGGGTGTACTACGTTCTTTAAGCATCTTTCGTACTGTCAGGTGATGCTGCTTACTGATTCCCGAGGATGCTAACGTTGCCTGAAAATTATAGATTGAAACACATCAATATATTCTAACTGATTAAGATTACAAAACAAGTAGATGATGAAATTTTATAGTTAAATTTTTAATACAGTGGACCCCCGGAAATCGAACATTCTTCATTCTAGAATGCTGTTACCGAACGAATTTGTTCCCATAAGGAATAATGTAAATTAGATTAGTCCATTTCAGACCCCCAAAAATACACTTACAATAATAAACTTAAATAATAGGTCGAGTTGGGAGGCATTCGATTTCCGGGGGTCCACTGTAATTGTTTTTTGAAACGCTAATGACCTAAAAATTAAACTAACATGGTATACATAAAGTATGTGTGAACACAGACACATCATTCCCACTTAATGACAATACAATAATTTCTTCCATAAAAAAAATGTCTCCAAGAGTAATTTTATTAACCCATGAGTGTCCAGACCCCTAATCTGGAAAATATCCAGTGTCCAAGAATTTAAAAAAATTTTTTTTTTCTTATGAAATGGTAGAGAATCTTTTTCTGAAGGTAATAAAACAAAAAGTCCAAAATTTGATGGAAAATTAACGAAATTAAAATTTTGCGAATTTTGCCGAGTAAACAATATTTACGCACTGGTGATTCTGACCCACTTTGACTTCTATTTTAGATCAATTACATTGTTCCAGTAGTTCAAATTCTTAGCTATTTCACTAACATGTCTTCCTTTTTATCTATTGAGCACAAGAAATTGTCCAATCAACTATTTCAACTACCCAATAAAGTGATCTGAAATTTGTACTTTGGCCAATTTCACACAAATTTCAAAATATACCAATTTAAAAATAGGGTCCAGAATAAACTATGCAGGCATTCTTGGCACTAAAAAAACATTTCCTTTGTTTATTAATTGTTTCCAGGCTTTACACATGAATTCCATTTTGAATTTTTATTTACACAAAGAATTTTTATTCACACAAAAAAATAGAAGACTCACTGTTATGCATTATTGTATTAATTGTATAAATAATGTTAGTGCATATCTATATATATTTTAAACACACTGGCCATTTCCCGCCAAGGCAGGGTGAACCAAAAAAAAAAGAACCCCCTCCCCAAAAAAAAAAAAAAAAAACTTTCATCATCATTCAACACTTTCACCATCACTCAAACATAATCAGTCTTTGCAGAGGTGCTCTGATACAACAGCTTAGATGTCCCTCCAAACTGCCAATATCCCAAACCCCTCCTTTAAAATGCAGGCATTGTACTTCCCACTTCCAGGATTCAAGTCCAGCTAACTGGTTTCCCTGAATCCCTTCACAAAATATTACCCTGCTCACACTCCAACAGCTCGTCTGGCCCCAAAAACCATGAAAAAAAAACACATTAGACCCACCAGTTGGACGTATATTGGACAAGTGAAGTGGAATATCGACAAAAATCAAATATTTCTGCTAATTTGAGCTTAATTTCAAGATATTTTTAGTCCTCAAACAAATCAAAATCACCTCTGTTTCTGTAATATAAATTCCATTCTATCAAATGAGACAAAGAAATCCTGAATACAACCATAAAAAAAAAATAAAAAAAATTCAAAGCAAAGTCGCTGTTTTAAGCCAAAACACAATTGCAGTTTTTTCCTCATTATGCACTGCGTGCTGCAGGAACTTTTTTTATATGGTGCACACTTACAGCATAGACCCATTCTCTTGTATCTAGGCCCAAACTGACCGCTCAAAGCTCATGGCATAGAACTACGGCATGGATGCTGGCCTCAAAGCCGTAGAACAACGGCATCTCCAGGACTCTATTCCGCCCTGCCGGTTTCCCTGAATCCCTTCATAAATGTTACCTTGCTCACACTCCAACAGCATGTCAAGTCCTAAAAACCATTTGCCTCCATTCGCTCACGCATGCTTGCTGGAAGTCCAAGCCCCTCTCACACAAAATCTCCGTTACCCCCTCCCTCCAACCTTTCCTAAGCCAACCCCTATCTCGCCTTCCCTCCATTACAGATTTATTCAGTCTCGAAGTCATTCTATTTGGGTTAAACAAGTACAATTTTAAGAGCACAGTGTCTACACTCTGAAGGAGGAGCTGGATGTTGCAGTTCAGAATGCCATCTGAACTGTGATGGCAGCACACATCTAGCAAGAGAGTCAACTTTTTTTCATTTTTCAACACGTCGGCAGCATCCCATTAACCCTTTGACTGTTTCGGTCGTATATATACGTCTTACGAGCCAGTGTTTCGGATGTATATATACTCACAAATTCTAGCGGCTTCAAATCAAATGGGAGAAAGCTGGTAGGCCCCCATATGAGAGAATGGGTGTGTGTGGTCAGTGTGCGCGGTATAAAAAAAAATCCTGCAGCACGCAGTGCATGAGAAAAAAAAAAAACTCCAACCGTGTTTTTGGATTAAAACGCCGACTTTCAGGTGTATTTTCGTATAGTATTTATGGTTGTATATTCTTTTTCGTGTCTCATTTGATAGAATGGAAAACATATTACTGGAATAGAGATGATTTTGATTAGTTTCATGAAGAAAACGATCTTGAAATTGAGCTCAAAGTAGCTGAAATGTTTGATTTTTGCCAATGTTCAGGAGTAAACAAATAACCCCATTCGTCCAATACACATCAATTGGTGAGTCTAATATTCTTTCACAAGTGCACAGATATTATTTATACCATTTTTACAATAATGCAATAGTCTGCATAACAATAAATCTTCTATTTTTTTGAGTGAATGAAAAATCAAAATAGAAAAGCAAGAGTAATATAAGAGGGGCCTAGACGTGACTAATGAACAAATAACATCTTATTTTAGTGCCAGGAATGTCTGCATTGTTTATTCTGGACCCTATTTTGAAATTGACATCTTTTTTATCTTGCATGAAATTGGCAAAATTGCCAATTTCTGACCACTTTATTGGGTAGTTGAAATCGGTAAAGTGGTGGTTTTTTGTACTCAATCTATAGAACAAATGGAGTTCTAAAGAAATAGCTACGAGTTTGGTCGACTGTAACAATGGAATTGGCCAAAAATAGGGCTCAAAGTCGGCGAAATCGCCAATGAGTATATATAGCTGACATCGCTAACTTTGCGAGAGCGTAATTCCATAAGTTTTCCATCAAATTTCGTACTTTTGGTGTCATTACCACAGGGAAAAGATTCTCTATCATTTCATAAGAAAAAATAATTTTTTTTTTCAAAAATTTTGCGACATAGAATGACAGTTTCAGAAAGGGGCCTCCGACAATCAAAGGGTTAAGGCAGGGTGACCCAAAAAGAAGAAAAAAAAACAAAGATAAAAATCCAAAAAGAAAGAAAAAACTTTTACCATTGTTCAACACTTTCACCATCATTCATAGATAATCACTTCTTTGCAGAGGTGCTCAGATACGACAGTTTAGATGTCCCTCCAAACAGCCAATACCCCAAACCCCTCCTCTAACCCTTTCAGGGTTTTTGACGTACTAGTACGGCTTACACGCCAGGGCGTTTGACGTACTAGTACGCCTAAATTCTAGCGTCCTCAAATCAAGCAGAAACATCCTGGAAGGCCTAGATATGAGAGAATGGGTGTGCGGTCAGTGTGCGCAGTATAAAAAAAATCCTGCAGCACACAGTGCATAATGAGGAAAAAAAAACTCCGACCGTGTATTTGACTTGAAACAGCGACTTTGCAGTCTATTTTCGTATGGTATTTATGATTGTATTCTCGATTTTTTGGTCTCATTCAATAGAATAGAAGATATATTATAGAAATAGAGATAATTGTGATTGGTTTCATGATGGTAAGTACCTTGAAAGTGAGCGCAAAATAGCAAAACTGTTCAATTTTTGACGATGTTCAAGAGTAAACAAATCACGCTAAACGTCCAATACACATCAACTGGTGAGTCTAATATTCTTGCACAAGTGCACTCATATTATTTATACTGTTTTTACAATGACGCAGTTGTATACATAACAGAAAAATCTTCTATTTTTTGTGAGAATAAAAATTCAAAATGGAAAGCAAAAGTAATGTAAGAGATGCCTGGAGATATGACTAATGAACAGATAAAATGTTATTTTAGTGCCAAGAATATCTGTCTTGTTTATTCTGGACCCTATTTTGAAATTGGCATCTTTTAAAATTTGTGTGAAATTGGCTAAATTGACAATTTCTGATGACTTTATTGGGTAGTTGAAATCGGTAAATTGGCGGTTTCTTGTACTCAATCGATAGAACAAATGGAATTCTAGTGAAATAGCTATAATTTTCGTAGACTGACACATTGGAATTGGCCGAAAATAGGGCTCAAAATTGGCAAAATCGCCGATGCGTAAACATCGTTGATACCAATAAATTTGCGAGAGCATAATTCCGTTAGTTTTTCACCAAATTTCATACTTTTGGTGGCATTATTATCATTTCATAAGAAAAAATAATTTTTTTTCTGAAAATGTTTCGACCCTGAGAGTGAGTTAAGAATCGAGGTCTCGACCCTGAAAGGGTTAAAGTGCAGGCACTGTACTTCCCACCTCCAAGACTCAAGTCTGGCTAACCAGTTTTCCTGAATCCCTTCACACTCCAACAGCTCATCAGGTCCCAAAAACCATTTGTCTCCATTCACTCCTATCTAACATGCTCACACACACTTGCTGGAAGTCCAAGCCCCTCACCCACAAAACCTCCTTTACCCCCTAACTCCAATCTTTCCTAGGAAGACCCCTGCCCAACCTTCCTTTCCCTACAGATTTATACATCCTCCAAGTCATTCTATTTTGCTCCATCCTCTCTAAATGACCAAACATCCTCAACAACCCCTCTTCAGCCCTGACTAATACTTTTAGTAACTCCACACCTCCTAATTTTCACACTACAAATTTTCTGCATAATATTTACACCACAAATTGCCCTTAGACATGACATCTCCACTGCCTCAAGCCGCCTCCTCGCTGCAGCATTTACAACCCATGCTTTCCCTATATCTAGGTCTTCTCCTTGATTGTAATCTTAAATTTCATTCCCACATCCAACACATATCCAAGCAAATGTCCAAATCAGTAGGAATCCTTTCCAAGATATGATACTATGCACCACAAATGACACTCCTTACCCTATACCACTCTTTAATATATCCTTACCTCACCTATGGTATTTGTGCCTGGGGATCAACCACAGTCAACCACCTTAAACCATTAATAACCCAACAAAAAGCTGCAGTGCAGATGATTACCAGCTCCTGTGCAAGACAGCACACCCCACCACTTTTCAAAAGCCTGAACTTGCTATATATATGAGACATACACTCATATTATTGTGCCTACTACATATACAGCACACACACAACCTGCACATATAAAAAAGAGAGGAGCCTACGACAACGTTTCGGTCCGACTTGGACCATTTACAAAGTCACACTAACACATAGGACAGGTAGAAAGGGTATTTATAGGCAGGCAGACAGGGAAGGGCACAAGAAAGTGGTGGAGGAGTAATAATGGAGGTAGTAGTGGTAGTAGTAGTAGTAGTGGAGTCAGTCATATTCTAGGAAAGGAGCACTGCAATGAAGCTGGCGGCTCGCATAGGGTAAGGACAAGAACACAGAGGGGGAAAAAATGAAAAATAAAGAAGGACAAATACAAGGCAAAAGAAAAGAAAGAAAACCCAGAGGAGAAATGAGAAAGAGGAGCGGGTTGTGTGTGTATTGTTCCAGTCACGATATTGTGCATTTTTTTGGTACATATACAGAACATTAAATTCCACTATAAACCCTCCACTTAAACAACTCCTTGACAGTTACAACAGAATGCACAGTCACAACACAAGGCATAGGGCACTCTTCAACATTCCTCATGTCAGTCTCACAATATTATTACAAAAATGCTATGCACATAAAGGGCCCAAAGATCTGGAACTCGCTACCATAACGAGTAAAGGATCCCCTGACTACTTATAAATTTAGGACTGCTAAAAAATCATTTTATCACCGGAACCGGTAAAGGATCCCCTGACTACTTATAAATTTAGGACTTTGCTAAAAATCATCTTATCTCTAAATACTAACCAATTCAACCAAAACTTCTGCCAGTCCATGAAATATTACTTCCCGAACCATTATTAGTAATATTGTTTTTATTATGGGCAACTTCAGGATTATTATTCTTAAAAGCCTCCACCTTGACTACCTTGCATTAGTATTAAGATTAAATAAAAATGTACCACAGTTAACCACTATTATCCTGTTACTATGTACAAAGTAACTAGTACAGTGGACCCCTGGAAATCGGCTGGTCTGATTATCGGCCGGCTCGATTATCGATCGCTTTTTTCGACCCAATTTTTGCCCGATTATCGGCCCACGTCCCAGACCTGTCCGTCTGCCCCGCGCTTGCGCACCTCACCGAGCAGACGTCTTCAGCCAGTCTAGCTTTGTTTATCACAATAAATTCAGTGTGTTTAGTGCTTTTTTATTGATTGTGACTGTGAAATAAGCCACCATGGGCCCAAAGAAACTTCATAGTGGCAGCCCTTTGGTAAAGAAAGTGACAAACACGATAGAATTGAAGAAAGAAATTGTAGCAAAGTACCAAAGTGGAGGAGGAAGAGAGGGAAGAATGTGCCTTCTTCAGTGATTCTACGATATGTACGATTCTAAAGCAGCACAAGTCGATAAAGGCTATAGCACCAGCCAGCGATAAAGTGTAGCATTAACAGTGTAGCAAGTAAGTTAAGCCATTGTTTGTTTAAGGAATATAGGGACACTGAGCCCAGAGCTGCCCTCTGCCAACATCTCCTCCAAGGTAAGTGTAAATCTTTCTTATTTATATAAGTGTGAATATTTCTTATTTATAAATTAACGTGTAAATATTTCTTATTTATAAATTAACGTGTAAATATTTCTTATTTATAAATTAAAGTGTAAATATTTCTTATTTATAAATTATGTACAGTTGTTTGTGTGAATAGTGGTGGTAGCTTTCTGCTGCAGCCGACCACCACCACGGCTTATGGTCAGTGGCCCTTACACCCAACACCACCACCACCACCTCCACCAGTCCTTACATTCGTAATGACATATTTTATTCATTCTAGAGTTTATATCATGTTTCTATGTTATTAATATTGTTTATTATGTCATATTAGATGAATTGTGCTAGATAAATAAGCTGTAAGGTTGATATTATTGTCATATTGAAGGACTATCTTGTCCTGCCTACGCCAACAAGAGTCTTCAATAAAGGTAAAACTGATTTAACTGTTCATTTATCAATTAAAATTAGTGCTTTATATTTATTTCTCATTGTTTTCTGTATGTAAAACTATAGTATTTATTCTTTATATTTTTTTTGGGTCGAACGGATTAATTGTATTTAAATTATTTCTTATGGGAAATAAGGGTTCAAAAATCAGCCAGATCGATTTTTGGCCTAGCTCCTGGAACGGATTAGGGCCGATTTTCGGGGGTCCACTGTACTTAAAACTAGACAAGATAGTAGTGGTTAAATGTGGTACATTTTTATTTAATCTTAATACTAATGCGAGGTAGTCAAGGTGCAGGTTTTTAAGAATAATAATCCTGTCTAGTTTTAAGTAGTTTCTATGTACAGTATCCCTCAACATTTACATTTTCCACTTTCACGGGCTTCACACATTCGTGAATTCCCGGCCGCCAAATTCCCAGCCGCCAAATTCCCACCCACCAAATCATATTTAAGTTTCCTGCCACCCGAGCGTCCCTACTACCTTCCCTCTGACCCGGCAGCCAGCCCACCCACCACTCACTCACTGAGTGTTTTCTTCGTTCATTATTTGTTATTAAACTACAGTATAACATGTATGTAGTACTATACAGTACAATATTTTACTATGTTTTCATGCGTTTTATGATTGTTCATGGTTCAATAGGTTAAGGAAGCAGTAAGTAATGAATGTACTAAATAAAGGTTATCTATCTATTACATTTATTCCAAATTGATATCAGAAACATGATAAATACCCTAGAACTGTAATAAAGATGCTGAAATGAATAATATATGCCATATTATATGAGGGGTAAGAGCAGGCAGACTGCCACCATAAAAGATGTTTACATCAGGGTAAACATGCCTAAATCACTCTTGTTATAAGAACAAATGCAAAAATAGCATTTATTATTTTTAGAATAATAATAATTTATAATAATTGATCTGGAACACTTTAAATGTCATCAGTATTTGGTAGCTGACATTTAGAGCACTCCACAGCAATTATTATTATTATAATTATTTATTATTTCCCTACAATATATTGTAGGCATATATTATTCATTTCAGCATCTTTATTACAGTTCTAGGGTATTTATCATGTTTCCGATATCAATTTGGAATAAATGTAATAGATAGATAACCTTTATTTAGTACATTCATTACTTACTGCTTCCTTAACCTATTGAACCATGAACAATCATAAAACGCATGAAAACATAGTAAAATATTGTACTGTATAGTACTACATACATGTTATACTGTAGTTTAATAACAAATAATGAACGAAGAAAACACTCAATGAGTGAGTGGTGGGTGGGCTGGCTGCCGGGTCAGAGGGAAGGTAGTAGGTAGTAGGTTGGTAGACAGCAACCGCCCAGGGAGGTACTACCGCCCTGCCAAGTGAGTGTAAAACGAAAGCCTGTAATTGTTTTACATGATGGTAGGATTGCCGGTGTCTTTTTTTCTGTCTCATAAACATGCAAGATTTCAGGTACATCTTGCTACTTCTACTTACACTTAGGTCACACTACACATTCATGTCCAAGCATATATATACACACCCCTCTGGGTTTTCTTCTATTTTCTTACTAGTTCTTGTTCTTATTTCCTCTTATCTCCATGGGGAAGTAGAACAGAATTCTTCCTCCGTAAGCCATGCGTGTCGTAAGAGGCGACTAAAATGCCGGGAGCAAGGGGCCAGTAACCCCTTCTCCTGAATATATTACTAAATGTAAAAGGAGAAACTTTCGTTTTTCCTTTTGGGCCACCCTGCCTCGGTGGGAAACGGCCGACGTGTTGAAAGAAGAAGAAAATAATAATTATTATTATTATTAATATTATTATTATTATTATTAGGCATGTTTACCCTGATGTAAACATCTTTTATGGTGGGGATCTGCCTGCTCTTACCCCTCATATAATATGGCATATATTATTCATTTCAGCATCTTTATTACAGTTCTAGGGTATTTATCATGTTTCTGATATCAATTTGGAATAAATGTAATAGATAGATAACCTTTATTACTAATATTAGTGTAATTACACAACATTTTATTAGCGCTAAGGTTAACATCCACCACTCATGACGACTCACCAGACACTGACTTACTGCTAGCCTCTCCTCCCTACAATAGCTCCTCCCACTTCGTAACGATGTTAGATGGTGAATTTAATGTATTTTTCTGTAAGCTTAATTCGTTGTATGTGTATTTTACTTTTTTATTGTTTTCTGTAATATATGAGTTATGCAAATATAAATAAAGTTATGAAGTTGGAGTTTCATTTTTTTCTAATGTATACATATTTAATTCAACTTTTGGCATCATTACAAAGTGGGCAGAGCTACAGCAGAGGGAGAAGAAGCAGTGTGTCAGTAACTTGATTCCCCATGACACTTCACAACACTATAAAATACGTATTGTATAATTATACTATTACAATCCTCCCTCCACAGCCAGCTCATGTCAAAATAACATGTATATAGTACATTATTTTACGATGTTTATATGTGTTTTATGATTGTTCATGGTTCAATAGGTTAAGGAAGCAGTATTGTATTATATTTCCCTACAATATATTGGGGCACCAAACATTCGCGATTTTTCAACATTCACGAGGCTCTTGATCCCCTAACCCTCGCGAATGTTGAGGGATACCTGTATTAGGATTAGTCTGCCTGAAATGCCCCAGCATGATAGTGGCTTTCTTGGTACTTTTTTTCTTTTTCAACAAGTCGGCCGTTTCCCACCGAGGCAGGGTGACCCAAGAAAGAAAAAAAATCCAACCCAAAAATACTCTCATCATCATTCAACACTTTCAGCTCACTCATACATAATCACTGTCTTTGCAGAGGTGCTCAGATACGACAGTTTAGAAGTCCCTCCAAACTGCCAATATCCCAAACCCCTCCTTTAAAGTGCAGGCATTGTACTTAACATATCCAGGACTCAAGTCCGGCTAACCGGTTTCCCTGAATCCCTTCACTAAATATTACCCTGCTCACACTCCAACAGCTCGTCAGGTCCCAAAAAACCATTCATCTCCATTCACTCCCATCTAACATGCTCATGCACACTTGCTGAAAGTCCAAGCCCCTTGCCCACAAAACCTCCTTTACCCTTACCCTCCAATCTTTTTGAGGACGACCCCTACCCCGTCTTCCTTTCCCTACAGATTTATACGCTCTCCAAGTCATTCTACTTTGATCCATTGTCTCAATGACCAAACCACCTCAACAACCCCTCTTCAGCCCTCTGACTAATACTTTAAGTAACTCCACATCTCCTCCTAATTTCCACACTCCGAATTCTCTGCATAATACTTACACCACACATTGCCCTTAGACAGGACATCTCAACTGCCTCCAGCTGCCTCCTCGCTGCAGCATTTACAACCCAAGCTTCACACTCATGTAAGAGTGTTGGTACCACTACACTTTCATACATTTCCTTCTTTGCCTCCATAGATAACATTTTTTGTCTCCACAGATATCTCAACGCACAACTCACCTTTTTTCCTTCATCAATTCTATGGTTAACCTCATCCTTCGTAAACCCATCCACTTACAAGTCAACCCCCAAATATCTGAAAACATTCACTTCTTCCATACTCCCTCTCTCCAATGTGATATCCAATTTTTATCTAAATCATTTGATACCCTCATTACCTTACTCTTTTCTATGTTCACTTTCAACTTTCTACCTTTATACACCCTCCCAACTCGTCCACTAACCTTAGCAACTTTTCTTTAGAATCTCCCAAAAGCACAGTATCATCAGCAAAATGTAACTGTCAACTCCCATTCTGTATTTGATTCCCCATAATTTAATCCCACCCCTCTCCCCAACACCCTAGCATTTACTTTTTTTTACAACCCCATCTATAAATATGTTAAACAACCATGGTGACATTACACATCCCTGTCTAACACCTACTTCTACTGGGAAGTAATCTCCCTCTTACTCAGTAAACTTATTCCCTTATAATTTTTACAATTTCTTTTGCCCTCCTTCCCTTTATATAAAGGAATCAAGAAATGCAGAAAGAACTAAAAGCCATAAATGCAATTGAAAGAAACCCAAAGTATTTATTTTCTTATACCAATTCAAAGTCGAGAACAACATCCAGTATTGGGCCCTACTTAAACGGGATGGGTCCTACACAGATGACAGCAAGGAAATGAATGAGCTACTAAACTCCCAGTATGACTAACCAGACTGAGAGTTGAAGACCTAAATGAATTTTTTAAGAGTCCCACAGAACTTGGTAGATGCAAACCTATCTGACATTATCCTGATGCCAAATGACTTCGAAAAGGAGATAAATGACATGCCCATGCACTCCGCTCCAGGCCCAGACTCATGGAACTCCGTGTTCATCACGTGCTTTTAACATCCTATGGAGAGGGAGCATGGACACTGGGGTCGTCCCGCAGTTACTAAAAACAACAGACATAGCCCCACTCCACAAAGCAATAGCAAAGAACTACAGACCAATAGTGCTAACGTCCCATATCATAAAATTTTTTGAAAGGGTTCTAAGAAGCAAGATCGCCACTCATCTAGATACCCATGAATTACACAACCCAGGGCAGCATGGGTTTAGAGCAGGTCGGTCCTGTCTGTCCCAACTACTGGACCACTACGACAAGGTCCTGGATGCTGTAGAAGACAAACAGAATGCAGATGTTATATACACAGACTTTGCAAAAGCCTTTGACAAGTGTGACCATGGTGTAATAGCACACAAAATGCATGATAAAGGAATAACAGCAAAAGTTAGTAGATGGATCTATAATTTCTTAACAAATAGAACACAAATAGTAGTAGTCAACAGAGTAAAGTCTGAGGTGGCTACGGTAAAAAGCTCTGTTCCACAAGGCACAGTATTGGCTCCCATCTTGTTCCTCATTCTCGTATCGGACATAGACAGGGATATAAGCCACAGTGCCTTGTCTTCCTTTGCAGATGACACTCGAATCTGCATGATAGTGTCCACCATTGAAGACACTGCAAGACTCCAAGCAGACATCAACCAAATCTTTAAATGGGCTGCAGAAAACAATATGAAGTTCAATGATGAGAAATTTCAATTACTCAGATATGGAAAACGTGAGGAAATTAAAATTTCATTGGAGTATAAAACAAATTCCAACCACACAATAGAGCGAAAAACTAATGTCAAAGACCTGGGAGTGATCATGTCAGAGAATCTCACCTTCAAGGACCATAACACTGTAGCAATTGCATCTGCTTGTAAAATGACAGGATGGATAATGAGAACCTTCAAAACCAGGGATGCCAAGCCCATGATGACACTTTTCAGGTTGCTTGTTCTATCTAGGCTGGAATATTGCTGCACACTAACTGCACCTTTCAAGGCAGGTGAAATTGCTGACCTAGAAAATGTGCAGAGAACCTTCACGGTATGCATAACTGCGATAAACCACCTCAATTACTGGGAACGCTTGAAGTTCCTAAACCTGTACTCCCTAGAATGCTTGCTGGAGAGATACATTATTTTTTTTTTATTAACACATCGGCCATTTCCCACCAAGGCAGGGTGGCCCGAAAAAGAAAAACTTTCATCATTCACTCCATCACTGTTTTGCCAGAGGCATGCTTACACTACAATTACAATACTGCAACATTAACACCCCTCCTTCAGAGTGCAGGCACTGTACTTCCCATCTCCAGGACTAAAGTCCGGCCTGCCGGTTTCCCTGAATCCCTTCATAAATGTTACTTTGCTTCCACTCCAAAAGCACATCAAGTATTAAAAACTATTTGTCTCCATTCACTCCTATCAAATATGCTCACGCATGCTTGCTGGAAGTCTAAGCCTCTCGCACACAAAACCTCCTTTGCCCCCTCCCTCCAACCTTTCCTAGGCCGACCCCAACCCCACCTTCCCTCCACTACAGATTTATACACTCTCGAAGTCATACTACTTTGTTCCATCCTCTCTACATGTCCAAACCACCTTAACCCCTCCTAAGCCCTCTGGATAATAGGTAATCCCGCACCTCCTAATTTCAACACTACGAATTCGCTGCATTATATTCACACCACACATTGATCTCAGACATGACATCTCCATTGCCTCCAGCCTTCTCCTTGTTGCAACATTCACCACCCATGCTTCACACCCATATAAGAGTGTTGGCATAACTATACATACTCTCATACATTTCCCTCTTTGCTTCCACGGACAAAGTTCTTTGTCTCCACAGACTCCTAAGTGCACCACTTACCCTTTTACCCTCATCAATTCTATGATTCACCTCATTCTTCATAGACCCATCTGCTGACACATCCACTCCAAAATAGTATCTGAATACATTCACCTCCTCCATACTCTCTCCCTCCAATCTGATATCCAATCATTCATCACCTAATCTTTTTGTTATCCTCATCACCTTACTCTTTCCTATATTCACTTCTAATTTCCTTCTTTTACATACCCTACCAAACTCATCCACCAACCTCTGCAACTTCTCTTCAGAACCTCCCAAAAGCACAGAGTCATCAGCAAAAAGCAACTGTGACAACTCCCACTTTGTGTTAGATTCTGTATTTTTTAACCCCACACCTCTTGCCAACACCCGCGCATTCACTTCTCTTACAACCCCATCTATAAATATATTGAACAACCATGGTGACATCACACATCCTTGTCTAAGGCCAACTTTTAGTGGGAAATAATCTCCCTCTCTCCTACATACTCTAACCTGAGCCTCACTATCCTCATATAAACTCTTCACTGCTTTCAGTAACTTACCTCCTATTCCATACACCTGCAACATTGCTTTCCCTATTCACCCTGTCATATGCCTTTTCCAAATCCATAAATGCCACAAACACCTCTTTACCCTTTTCTAAATACTGTTCAGCTATATGTTTCACGGTAAACATTGGTCTACACACCCCTACCTTTCCTAACACCTTGTTCATCTGTTATCCTACTCTCCATCTTGCTCTTAATTCTTTCAATAATAACTACCATACACTTTACCAGGTATACTCAACAGACTTATTTCCCTATAATTTTTGCACTCTCTTCTGTCCCCTTTGCCTTTATACATAGGAACTATGCATGCTCTCTGCCAATCCCTAGGTACCTTACCCTCTTCCATACATTTATTAAATAATATTACCGACCACTCCAAAACGATATCTCCACCTGCTTTTAACATTTCTATCTTTATCCCATCAATCCCAGCTGCCTTACCCCTTTTCATTTTACCCACTGCCCCACGAACTTCCCCCACACTCACAACTGGCTCTTCCTCACTCCTACAAGATGTTATTCCTCCTTGCCCTATACACGAAATCACAGCTTCCCTATCTTCATCAACATTTAACAATTCCTCAAAATATTCCCTCCATCTTCTCGCTACCTCTAACTCTCCATTTAATAACTCTCCTCTCCTCTCCTATTTTTAACTGTCAAATCCATTCGTTCCCTAGGCTTCCTCAACTTATTAATCTCACACCAAAACTTTTTCTTATTTTCAACAAAATTCGTTGATAACATCTCACCCATTCTCTCATTTTCTCTCTTTTTACATTGCTTCACTACTCTCTTAACCCGTAAACGGTCCAAACGTATATATACGTTAGTAACGCTACTGCCCCAAACGTATATTTACGTTTTATTTTTCCTGCCTCCAAATTTGGCATGATTGACCTGAGATGCCTGGTCAGCATAAAATGGGTCTTAGCCCTTGGTGTGTGCTGTATTAAAAAAATCTGGGACCACTCGCACCAGTTCAATTGATCGACAGCTAGAGCAAACAGCGCAGCAAACACCTGGGATTCACTGATTTCATGTAGTATTAACTCTCCCATTTTAAGGGGAAAGTGATGTTAACCCCGAGTTTAGTGGCTCCGAGGTGGATGTGGCCCTAAGTGGTCGAGGAAATATCAAAAACCTTGATAATAACCCATATGCAACATTTATACAACATCCTTTCAGAATGTCTTATAACCTATGCCCTAAGAAAAGAGAAACAATTCTGGAACATGTAATACGTGTTTGGCAGGCTGACTGGCTGGCTGGCCGGCTCAATATCCATCTGCCTGTCTGTATCTGTCTCTGTCTGTCTGTCTGTCTGTCTGTCTCTGTCTGTCTGTCTCTGTCTGTCTGTCTCTGTCTGTCTGTCTCTGTCTGTCTGTCTCTCTGTCTCTGTCTGTCTGTCTGTCTCTCTGTCTCTGTCTGTCTGTCTGTCTCTGTCTGTCTGTCTGTCTCTGTCTGTCTATCTGTCTCTGTCTGTCTGTCTATCTGTCTCTGTTTGTCTGTCTCTGTCTGTCTGTCTCTGTCTGTCTATCTGTCTCTGTCTGTCTGTCTGTCTCTGTCTATCTGTCTCACAGGTACACAAATATGTACAATTATACATAGTGTAAATTTCCTAGGATAACCCAAAAAATCCAGCCAAAGTGCTATACTCTGCTTGTAAATATAATGTGTAAATATGACTGGCAAATACATATTTTCACTTGCTCAGGAACCAGATGTGTGTAATACCTGTTGGTTCAGGAGTGGATCTCTCTGAGACGGGAGAGCTAGACGCTAGACGGACAGATAGACAGAGCTTGACAGACAGGCAGATAGAGAGCTTGACAGACATATCGACAGAGTTTGACAGACAGATATGTTTGTGTAACAGTGAAAACAGAGGGGGATGCTCAACAAATGTCACCCCTTATCTTTTCACTGCACCCTCCCATACGCTCATCAAATGACACAACTTATCTTATCACTGTCAGCAGTGGACTGATTTGTCTTACATCATGCTTCAGGGGAACTTATTATTCTTATTCATATTTTTTTTTTCAACAAGTCGACCGTCTCCCACCGAGGCAGGGTGAGCCAAAAAGAAAGAAAATCCCCAAAAAGAAAATACTTTCATCATCATTCAACAATTTCACCACACTCATACATAATCACTGTCTTTGCAGAGGCGCTCAGATACGACAGCTGAGAATAAGTCCCTCCCAGCTGTCACTATCCCAGACCTCTCCTTTAGAGTGCAGGCATTGTACTTCCCATTTACAGGACTCAAGTCCAACTAAATCAATTAACTGGTTTCCCTGAATCCCTTCACAAAATGTTACCCTGCTCACACTCCAACAGCTCGTCAGGTCCCAAAAACCATTCGTCTCCATTCACCCCTATCTAATACGCTCACACACGCTTGCTGGAAGTCCAAGCCCCTCGCCCACAAAACCTCCTTTACCCCCTCCCTCCAACCTTTTCTAGGACGACCCCTACCCCGCCTTCCTTCCCCTACAGATTTATATGCTCTCCAAGTCATTCTACTTTGATCCATTCTCTCTAAATGACCAAACCACCTCAACAACCCCTCTTCAGCCCTCTGACAAATACTTTTAGTAACTCCACACCTCCAGCTGCCTCCTCACTGCAGCATTTGCAACCCATGCTTCACACCCATATAAGAGTGTTGGTACCACTAAACTTTCGTACATTCCCTTCTTTGCCTCCATGGATAATGTTTTGTCTCCCCACTGATACCTCAATGCACCACTCACCTTTTTTCCTTCATCAATTCTATGATTAACCTCATCCTTCATAAACCCATCCACTTACAAGTCAACTCCCAAATATCTGAAAACATTCACATCTTGCATACTCCCTCTCTCCAATATGATATCCAATTTTTATCTAAATCATTTGATACCCTCATCACCTTACTCTTTTCTATGTTCACTTTCAACTTTCTACCTTTACACACCCTCCCAAACTCATCCACTAACCTTAGCAACTTTTCTTTAGAAAAAAACAAAAGCACAGTATCATCAGCAAAATGTAACTGTCAACTACCATTTTGTATTTGATTCCCCATAATTTAATCCCACAACTCTCCCCAACACCCTAGCACTTACATTTTTTTACAACCCCATCTATAAATATGTTAAACAACCATGGTGACATTACACATCCCTGTCTAAGACCTACTTCTACTGGGAACTAATCTCCCTCTTACTCAGTAAACTTATTCCCTTATAATTTTTACAATTTCTTTTGCCCTCCTTCCCTTTATATAAAGGAATCAAGAAATGCGGAAAGAACTAAAAGCTAACTCCTAAATATCTGAAAACATTTACTTCTTCCATAATCCCTCTCTCCAATGTGATATCCAATTTTTCTTTATTTAACTCTTAAACTGTCCACACGTAGATATAAGTTCATGTGCGTACTGCTCCGAACGTAGATCTACGTTTTATTTTTCATTCCTTCAAATTTAGTGCGATAGGCCTGAGTGTGAGTTGGACTTGACTAGCTTGTGCTACTAGGTCTGATGCCATGCTCCTTCCTTCAGAAGATGTGACCTGACTAGGTGGGCCATTGGTCTAAGCTGGGGGGGTGACATGGACCTGCCTTGCATGGGCCAGTAGGCCTGCTGCAGTGTTCCTTCTTTCTTATGTTCTTATGTATTCGGCAGGCTGGCTGGCTTTGGCTGTCTCTGGCCGTCACTCTATCTGTCTATAACTCTGTTTATCTGTCTATATCTTTGTCTGTCTATATACAGTGGACCCTCGGTTAACGAATACTCCGGAAATCGTGCAATTATATAAGTATAATTTTGTAAGTTCTTGTGGAAGTGTATTTTTGGGGGTCTGAAATAGACTAACCTACGTGAAATTTTTCCTTAAGGGAGTAAATTCGTTCGGTAATGGCACTTGAGCAGACTTCAGGAGTGAAGTTTTTACGAAACTCGGGGGTCCACTGTATCTATCTATATGTCCTACATCTCTGTCTCTCTCTCTCATGTACACATAAGTACAGTTATTATACAGTGTAAATTACCTAGGATAACCCAAAAATTCCAGGCAAAGTGCTATACAATGCTTGTAGATATAAGACATAATAAGCATGACTGGCAAGTAATACGCATCGTCACTTCTGCATCGTGTATAATACCTGTTGGTTTATGAGCCGTACTTTGAGACTGAGACAAGCAGACGGAAATACACACACAGGCAGACAGAAAGACAGATAAGCAGAGCTAGACAAACATACAGACAGACATACAGATATATAGATAGACAGACAGATATATAGACAGACAGACAGATATATAGACAGACAGACAGATATATAGACAGACAGACAGACAGATAGATAGACAGACAGACATTGAAAAAGGGAGGGTTCCCTCCAGCACTGCTGACATTTATCAAATGTCACTGGGCTGTCAAGAGTTATCTGACACTTGTCAACACACCATTCTTCAAGGAGTTTCATATACTCCAGGCACACAGACACAGAAATACAGATAAGCAGAGCTAGACAGATACAGATAGACAGACAGATACAGACAGATAGACAGACAGACAGATAGACAGACAGACAGATAGACAGACAGACAGATAGACAGACACAGACAGATAGATACAGAGTGAAAAAGCAAGGGTTCCCTGCACACATTCATTCATCAATGTCTCTGCCTTATCAGTAGTTATCTGGCAATTGTCATAACACCATTCTTCAAGGAGTTTCATATATACTCCAGGATGTCTATAACATTGCTTGGACCTATAAATACTTCGTATATATTTATAGACAATAGTAAATGACCAAAGCAGGTGAAAATGTTCAACTGTTGGTGTGATTGTGACTATTTGAGTACTATTTCAGTACCTAATATTAGTGTTAGAACAAAGATTGGCTATGAAATCACAAGAACTATTGTAAATTGTAATTATCAGAACATAAAAATTATAAAAATTAAAATAAAAACTAGAAAAAAAAGTATAGCAGCAGGACTTGATGTTGCCGTCAGGTGAGCATCCAGCACCAAATTGGCGGGCTTATATCTCGGTAAGTACTGGCCCTAAATTCTTTTTTTTAGCCTATCCTGTTTATAAAAATGCCCTCTTCATTATTAAAAAAAATGATTTTTTTTTTTCAAAATATTCGGAGCAGTACACAGGTGAACGTAGATCTACGTGTGGACAGTTTAAGGGTTGAATCGTTTGATACCTTACTCTTATCTATGTTCACTTGTTATGTTGGGTTCTTGGAGATAAAGGTAATCACAAGGAAAGTCACTGATGGATGGTAAATGCGTATATTAAGTAAGAGAGAGAATAGTACACAGCCACCTCTGTCCAGTCCTACGCCTATGACGAGAAGGAGAGAGACGCTTGTCTCTGCGAGCACACATGCGCGGGACTCTGACGTCACAAGTAACAAGGGATCACAACTAGAATCACTTAAAATACACTACACAAATGTATCAATATGCTTCAGTACATATTACTGACACACTTTCAACCTATACACACCCTCCCAAACTCGTCCACTAACCTTTGCAACTATTCTTTAGAATCTCCCATAAGCACAGTATCATCAGCAAAAAGTACTGTGTCAACTTCCATTTTGCATTTAATTCCCCATAATTTAATCCCACCCCTCTCCCCAACACCCTAGCATTTACTTCTTTTACAACCCCATCTATAAATATATTAAACAACCATGGTGACATTACACATCCCTGTCTAAGACCTACTTTTACCAGGAAGTAATCTCCCTCTCTCCTACACACCCTAACCTGAGCCTCACTATCCTCATAAAAACTCTTTAGAGCCTTCAGTAACTTACTACCTATTCCATACACTTGCAACATTTGCCACATTGCTCCCCTATCCACTATCATATGGCTTTTCTAAATCCATAAATGCAATGAAAACTTCTCTACCTTTATCTAAATACTGTTCACATATATGCTTCACTGTAAACACTTGATCTACACATCCCCTACCCACTCTAAAGCCTCCTTGCTCATCTGCAATCCTACTCTCTGTCTTACCTCTAATTCTTTCAATAGTAAAGTAAAAGTAAAGTAAAGTTAAGTAAATTTTATTTCATTGCAGATTACATAGGTATTGGTAGTTACAATATAAACTGAGTGCAAGGAGAGCCACTGACATGCCATGGCATTAGGGGCAGCTTAATCTAGTGACTTATAGACTATGTACATAATATTAGAGAAATTTATTGAGTTTATTCTAGTTAAAATTTGTTTTCAAATTACAATATGATGATATTATACTGTTAAAATTATTATATGATGATATTAGATTGTTATCCATGGAGGCAAAGAAGGGAATGTACGAAAGTATAGTGGTACCAACACTCTTATATGGGTGTGAAGCATGGGTTGCAAATGCTGCAGTGAGGAGGAGGCTGGAGGCAGTGGAGATGTCCTGTCTAAGGGCAATGTGTGGTGTAAATATTATGCAGAAAATTCGGAATGTGGAAATTAGGAGAAGGTGTGGAGTTACTAAAAGTATTTGTCAGAGGGCTGAAGAGGGTTTGTTGAGGTGGTTTGGTCATTTAGAGAGAATGGATCAAAGTAGAATGACTTGGAGAGCGTATAAATCTGTAGGGGAATGAAGGTGGGGTAGGGGTCGTCCTAGAAAAGGTTGGAGGGAAGGGGTAAAGGAGGTTTTGTGGGTGAGGGGCTTGGACTTCCAGCAAGCATGTGTGAGCATGTTAGATAGGAGTGAATGGAGACGAATGGTTTTTGGGACATGACGATCTGTTGGAGTGTGAGCAGGGTAACATTTTGTGAAGGGATTCAGGAAACCAGTTAATTGATTTAGTTGGACTTGAGTCCTGGAAATGAGAAGTACAATGCCTGCACTTTAAAGGAGGGGTCTGAGATAGTGACAGCTGGGAGGGACTTTTCTCAGCTGTCGTATCTGAGCTCCTCTGCAAAGACAGTGATTATGTATGAGTGTGGTGAAAGTGTTGAATGATGAAAGTATTTTCTTTTTGGGTCACCCTGCCTCGGTGGGAGACGGCCGACTTGTTGAAAAAAAAAAAAAAAAAAATAGATTGTAATAAGTGTTTAGGAGAATGGTAATATGAAATTGAGATTATCTTAAGGAAAATAACATTGAGCATTTTTGAAAGTTTAAAGTATGATTATTTAGTTTTGGGTGAGTAGGTGGTTTTTGAGTAGTGTCTTAAATTGATTTTCAGACAAGTTTATCTTAATATTTACTGGTAATGAATTCCAGATTCTGGGGCCCTTTATGTGCATAGAATTTTTACATAGGTTGATATGAACTCGGGGTATATCAAAAAGTGATGTGTCTGGTGTTGTGGTCATGGGTCCTATTAAAGTTGGTGAGGAGAATTTTGAGCGGAGGGTTTATATTAGAGTGTAAAGTTTTATATATGTAGTAGGCACAAGAATAAGTATGAATGTTCTTTACGGTGAGTAGTTTTAGACTTTTGAATATTGGTGGAGTATGCTGTCTAAAGTGGGAATTTGTTATCATTCTGACTGCAGCCTTTTGCTGGGTTATGAGTGGTCTAAGGTGATTAACCCTTACCAGGCAGATCAAATTTGAACCTGCAACATTTGAACCTATATTCTGATAATATAAGCAATTCTAGACATATTTATTTGTTCATTTGTCAGTTTATTTATTTTGCTCTAAATACCTCTAGGCAGAATCAAATATGAGCACACCTGGCCTGGGAAAGGTTAATGTTGTTGATCCCCATGCAGATTCCATAGGCGAGATAGGGTAGATAATGAATGATATATTGCAAGGGGCTGATTTATAATAGCATATCTTTGATAATATGCCTACTGTCTTTGAGATTTTCTTGGAAATTTGTTGTATGTGTGTTTGGAATTTAAGGCTACTGTTAAGGTGTATTCCTAGGAATTTTCCCTCTGTGAGTCTTGTGATGGGTGAACCATTGAGCATTATGTTAAGTGGAACATTTGTGGCTTTGCTTCCAAACTGTATGAAGTAGGTCTTGTCAGTATTGAGAGTAAGCTTGTTAGTCGTCATCCATGTTGATATTTTCTGTAATTCGGCATTAACAGTGTTGGCCAGTATAACTGGATTTGGGTGAGAGAAGACATATGTTGTGTCATCTGCAAATAAAATGGTTTTGAGTAGTTGTGATGCATTCGGTAGGTCATTTATGTAAATGAGGAATAGGAGTGGCTCCAGGACACTTCCTTGAGGGACTTCGACTGCAATTTGTTGTGTGGAAGAGTTCGCTCCATTTGTGTACACGTATTGGCTTTTGTTGCTAAGGTATGACTTTAGGTAGTTGAGTGGGTGCCCCCTTATACCATAGTGTGCTAATTTTGTGAGCAGTAAATCATGGTCGACTGTATCAAAAGCTTTGCGTAGATCAATGAAGATTCCCTGTGGGACTTCTTTCTTCTCAAGTGCGGTGTATATTAACTCCAACATGTGCATAATAGCATCGTTTGTGCTCTTGTTTGTCCTGAATCCAAATTGACATTGGTTGAGTACATTGTGTGAGACGAGGTAGGAATAGATTTGTCTATGAATTAATTTTTCAAAGATTTTAGAAAGCAGTGGTAAATTAGAAATTTGTCTATAATTATTCAAGTCTGTTAACCGTGCCATACACTTTACCTGGTATACTCAGTAAACTTATTCCCCTATAATTCTTACAATCTCTTTTATCCCCCTTCCCTTTATATAAAGGAACTATACATGCTCTCTGCCAATCCCTAGGTACCTTCCCTCTTTCATACATTTATTAAACAAAAATACCAACCACTCCAGCACTATATTCCCCCCTGCTTTTAACATTTCTGTTATGATCCCGTCAGTTCCAGCTGCTTTACCCCCTTTCATTCTACGTAATGCCTCACGCACCTCCCCCACACTCACATCCTGCTCTTCTTCACTCCTAAACGATGTTGTACCTCCCTGGCCAGTGCATGAAATTACCACCTCCCTTTTTTCATCGACATTTAAAACTTTCTCAAAATATTTCCGCCATCTACCTAATACCTCCTGCTCCCCATCTACTAACTCCCCTACTCTGTTTTTAAATGACAAATCCATTTGTTCTCTAGGCTTTCTTACCTTGTTTATCTCACTCCAAAAAATTTTCTTGTTTTCAGCAAAATTTCTTGACAGAGCCTCTCCCACTCTTTCATCTGCTCTCCTTTTGCACTCTCTCACCACTCTCTTCACCTTTCTTTTACTCTCCATATACTCTGCTCCTCTATTAACACTTCTGTTTTGTAAAAACCTCTCATAAGCTACCTTTTTCTCTTTTATTACACCCTTTACTTCTTCATTCCACCACTCACTCCTCTTTCCTCCTGCACCCACCCTCCTATAGCCACAAACTTCTGCCCCACATTCTAATACTGCATTTTTAAAACTATCCCAACTCTCTTCAAACCCCCACTACTCATACTTGCACTAGCCCACCTTTCTGCCAATAGTTGCTTATATCTCACCCTAACTTCCTCCTCCCTTAGTTTATACACTTTTACCTCTCTCTTACTTGCTGTTGCCATTTTCTTTTTGTCCCATCTACCTTTTACTCAGGTTGTTCTTCAACTCTATATATCTTTGGTTAGGCTTCATTTAGATTATGCTGCACAGTTCTGGTCACCGTATTACAGAATATATATAAATGCACTGGAAAACGTACATAGGAGGATGACAAAGTTGATCCCATGTATCAGAAATCTTCCCTATGAGGATAGACTGAAGGCCTTGAATCTGCACTCTCTAGAAAGGCGTAGAATTAGGGGGGATATGATTGAGGTGTATAAATGGAAAAGTTCAGATTCAGGAAGGATATAGGAAAGCACTGGTTTGGTAATAGAGTTGTGGATGAGTGGAACAAACTCCCGAGTACCGTCATAGGAGCTGGGACGTAGTGTAGTTTTAAAAATAGGTTAGATAAATACATGAGTGGGTGTGGGTGGGTGTGAGTTGGACATGACCAGCTTGTGCTACTAGGTCAGATGCCGTACTAATTCCTTAAGTGGAAGTGACTTGACTACCTCGAGTTTACCTGGAGAGGGTTAAATCCAGATGGTCGGCTAGATAAATATATGAGTGGGTGCAGGTGAGTGTGAGTTGGTCCTGACTAGCTTGTGCTACTAGGTCAGATGCCGTGCTCCTTCCTTAAATGAATGTAACCTGACCTGGCTGGGTCGGTGCATTGGCTAAAGCTGGTTGGAGACTTGGACCTGCCTCGCATGGGCCAGTAGGCCTGCTGCTGTGTTCCTTCTTTCTTATGTTCTTAACTGTAGCTACAACTAAATAATGATCCGATATATCCATTGCCCCTCTATAAACATGTACATCCTGAAGCCTACCCATCAACCTTTTATCCACCAATACATAATCTAACAAACTACTTTCATTACATGCTATATCATACCTTGTATACTTATTTATCCTCTTTTTCATAAAATATGTATTACTTATTACCAAACCTCTTTCTACACACAGCTCAATTAATGGTTCCCCATTTACATTTACCCCTGGCACCCTAAATTTACCTACTACTCCCTCCACAACATTTTTACCCACTTTAGCATTAAGATCCCCAACCACAATTACTCTCTCACTTGGTTCAAAACTCCCCACGCACTCACTCAACATTTCCCAAAATCTCTCTCTCTTCTCTACACTTCTCTTTTCTCTGGGTGCATAAACACTTACTATAACTCACTTTTCACATCAAACCTTTATTTTACTCCACATAATCCTTGAATTTATACATTTATATTCCCTCTTTACCTGCCATAACTGATTATTCAACATTATTGTCACACCTTCTTTAGCTCTAACTCTATTTGAAAACCCTGACCTAATCCCATTTATTTCTCCCCACTGAAACTCTCCTACCCCCTTCAGCTTTGTCTCACTTAAAGCCAGGACATCCAGCTTCTTTTCATTCATAACATCTACAATAATCTCTTTCTTATCATTCGCACAACATCCATGCACATTCAAACATCCCACTTTGACGGTTTTCTTCTTTTTCTTTTTAGTAAATCTATACAGGAAAGGGGGTTACTAGCCCATTGTTCCCGGCATTTTAGTTGACTTTTACAACATGCATGGCTTACGGAGGAAAGATTCTTATTCCACTTCCCCATGGATATGAAGGGAAAAGCAATAAGAACAAGAACTATTAAGATAAAATCAAAGAAAACTCAGATGAGTGTGTATACATAAATGCATGTATGTGTAGCGTGACCAAAGTGTATTTTTATTATTATTATTCATATTATTATGTTTTTTTATTAACATATCGGCCGTTTCCCACCAAGGCAGGGTGGCCCGACAAAGAAAAACTTTCATCATCATTCACTCCATTACTGTCTTGGCAGAGGCGTGCTTACACTACAGCTACAAAACTGCAACATTAACACCCCTCCTTCAGAGTGCAGGCACTGTACTTCCCATTTCCAGGAATCAAGTCCAGCCTGCCGGTTTCCTTGAAACCCTTCATAAATGTTACATTGCCTACACTTCAACAGCACGTCAAGTCCTAAAAACCATTTGTCTCCATTCGGTCCTATCTAACACGCTCATGAACGCTTGCCGGAAGTCCAAGGCCCTCGCACACAAAACCTCCTTTACCCCCTCCCTCCAACCTTTTCTAATCCGACCCCTACCATGCCTTCCTCCACTACAGATTTATACACTCTCGAAGTCATTCTATTTTGTTCCATCCTCTCTATATGTCCAAACCATCTCAACAACCCCTCCTCTCTAATAGTTTTGGTAATCCCACAACTCCTCTAATCTCCAAACTACGGATTCTCTGCATTATATTCACACCACACATTGCCATCAGACATGACATCTCAACTGCCTCCAGCCTTCTCCTTGTTGCAACATTCACAACCCATGTCTCACACCCATACAAGAGTGTTGGTATAACTAAACTCTCATACAACCCCTCTTTGTTTTCATGGATAAAGTTCTGTCTCCACAAGCTCCTCAGTGCACCACTCACCTTTTTCCCATCGTTAATTCTATGATTCACCTCATCCTTCATATACCCATCTGCTGACACATCCACTCCCAAATATCTGAACACATTCACCTCCTCCATACTCTCTCCCTCCAATCTGATATCCAATCTTCCGTTATCTAATTTTTTTTTATCCTCATCACCTTACTCTTTCCTATATTCACTTTTAATTTCCTTCTTTTACATACCCTACCAAACTCATCTACCAACCTCTGCAACTTCTATTCAGAATCCCCCATTATTATTATAAACAAAAGAAGATCAGAATCCCCCAGAAGCAGAGTGTCCTCAGCAAAAAGCAACTGTGACAACTCCCACTTTGTGTTAGATTCTTTATCTTATAACCCCCACACCTCTTGCCAACACCCGATCATTCACTTCTCTTACAATTCCATCTATAAATATATTAAACAACCACGGTGACATTACACATCCCTGTCTAAGGCCTACTTTTACTGGGAAATAATCTCCCTCTCGCCTACATACTCTAAGCTGTGCCTCACTATCCTGGTAAAAACTTTTCACCGCTTTCAATAACCTACTTCCTATTCCATACATTTGCAACATCTGCCACATTGCCCCCCTATCACATGCCATTTCCAAATCCATAAATGCCACAAACACCTCTTTACCCTTATCTAAATATGTTTCACTGCAAACACTTGGTCTACACACCCCCTACCCTTCCTAAAGCCTCCTTGTTCATCCGCTTTCATGCGGATGAACAACCCTACACTTTACCAGGTATACTCAACAGACTTATTTCCCTATAATTTTTTCACTCTCTTTTGTCCCCTTTGCCTTTATACAAAGGAACTATGCATGCTCTCTGCCAATCCCTAGGTACCTTACCCTCTTCCATACATTTATTAAATAAAAAAACCAACCACTCTAAAACTATATCCCCACCTGCCTTTAACATTTCTATCTTTATCCCATCAATCCCAGCTGCTTTACCCCCTTTCATTCTACTCACTACCTCACGAACTTTCCCCACACTCACAACTGGTTCTTCCTCACTCCTATAAGATGTTATTCCTCCTTGCCCTATACACGAAACCACAGCTTCCCTATCTTCATCAACATTTAACAATTCCTCAAAATATTCCCTCCATCTTCCTGATACCTCTAACTCTCCATTTAATAACTCTCCTCTCCTATTTTTAACTGACAAATCCATTTTTTCCCTAGGCTTTCTCAACTTGTTAATCTCACTCCAAAACTTTTTCTTATTTTCAACAAAATTTGTTGATAACACCTCACCCACCCTCTCATTTGCTCTCTTTTTACACTGCTTTACCACTCTCTTAACCTCTCTTTTTCTCTCCATATACTCCTCCCTCCTTGCATCACTTCTACTTTGTAAAAACCTCTCATATGCTAACTTTTTCTCTCTTACTTCTCTCTTTACATCATCATTCCACCAATCACTCTTCTTCCCTCCCGCACCCACTTTCCGATAACCACAAACTTCTGCTGAACACTCTAGCACTACATTCTTAACCCTTTGGGGGTCGACAGGCCTTCTCGGAAACACGTTCTCAGGGTCAAAAATTTTTTGGATTTTTTTTTCTTTTATGAAATGATAGAGAATCTTTTTCCGATCATAACGACACCAAAAGTTTGAAATTTGAATGAAAACTTACGGAATTATGCTCTCGCGAAGTTATCGTCTCAAAGATGTTTACGCATCGGCGATTTCACCCACTTTGAGCCCTATTTTTGGCCAATTCCAATGTTCAAGTCCACTAAAATCATAGCTATTTCACTAGAACTCCATTTCTTCTACCGATTGAGTACAAGAAACCGCCTATTTACCAATTTCAACTACCCAAAATAGTGGTCATAAAATGACAATTTGGCCAATTTCACACAAATTTCAAATGCCAATTTCAAAATAGGGTCCAAAATAAACAAGGCAGACATTCCTGGCACTAAAATAACATCTTCTCTGTTCATTAGTCATGTCTCCAGGCCCCTCTTACATTACTTTTGCTTTCCATTTTGAATTTTTATTCTCACAAAAATTAGTTCATAGTCACGTCTACAGGCCCCTCTTACATTACTTTTGCTTTCCATTTTGAATTTTTATTCTCACAAAAATAGAAGATTTACTGTTATGTATACAACTGCATCATTGTAAAAATGGTATAAATAATATCAGCGCACTTGGGCAAGAATATTAGACTCGCCAGTTGATGTGTATTGGACGCATGGTGTGATTTGTTTACTCTTGAACATCTGCGAAAATCGAACATTTTAGCTACTTTGAGCTCAATTAAAAGGTACTTGTCATTGTCAAACCAATCAAAATCATCTCTATTTCTGTAATATATCTTCCATTCTATCACATGAGACCAAGAAAATGAGAATACGTACATCAATAAATACCATACGAAAATAGACTGCAAAATCGTTGTTTTAAACGTAAAAACGGTCAGAGTTTTTTTTTCTCATTATGCAGTGTGTCTTGCAGGATTTTTTTTATACTGTGCACACTGACCACATAGACCCATTCTTTCATATGTAGGCCTACCAGCCGTTTCCTGCTTAATTTGAAGCCGCTAGAATTTACGCGTACTAGTATGGCACCAACCCCTGCTCGTAAAACGTACTAGTACAGCACCGACCCCGAAAGGGTTAAACTTACCCCATACCTCTTCTACCCCACTGCCTATACTCTCGCTAGCCAGTCTGTCCTACAACAGTTGTTTATATCTTACCCTAACCGCCTCCTCCTTTAGTTTATAAATCTTCACTTCTCTCTTACTTGCTGTTCCAATTCTCCCATCTATCTTTTACTCTCACTGTAGCTACAACTAAAAAGTGATCTGATATATCTGTGGCCCCTCTATAAACATGTACATCCTGAAGTCTACCCAACAGTCTTTTATCTACCAATATGAAGTCCCATGTATCCAAAACATTGCTGGGACCTATAAATTGTATATATTCCTAGACAATAGTAAATGACCAAAGCAGGTGTAAATGTCCACCTGTCAGTGTGTTTGTAACAATTTGAGTACAATTTCAGTACCTAATATTAGTGTTAGAACAAAGTACTACTATAAATTGTAATTATCAGAACATAAAAATTATATAAAATATAAAAACGAGAAAAAAAGGTATATTGGCAACACTTCTGCAAGCGGCAGGACTCGATGTTGCCGTCAGGTGAGCATCCAGTGCCAACTTCTCTGCCTCATATCTCAATAAGTACTGACCCTAAAAAAAATTTTTTATCTTATAACACTTAGAAAAATGTGCTCTTTATTTCTATATAATTTTTTTTTTTTTTCAAATTATTCAGGGCACTAGGGTAGTGAACGTATATAGACGTTTGGACCGTTTACGGGTTAACCTCTCTTTTTCTCTCCATATACTCTTCCCTCCTTGCATCACTTCTACTTTGTAAAAACCTCTCATATGCTAACTTTTTCTCCCTTACTACTCTCTTTACATCATCATTCCACCAATTGCTCTTCTTCCCTCCCGCACCCACTTTCCTATATCCACAAACTTCTGCTGAACACTCTAACACTACATTCTTAAACCTACCCCATACATCTTCAACCCCGTTGCCTATACTCTTACTAGCCGATCTATCTTCCAATAGTTGTTTATATCTTACCCTAACTGCCTCCTCTTTTAGTTTATAAACCTTCACCTCTCTCTTACTTGTTGCTTCTACTTTCCTTGTATCCCATCTACCTTTTACTCTCACTGTAGCTATAACTAAAAAGTGATCTGATATATCTGTGGCCCCTCTATAAACATGTACATCCTGAAGTCTACTCAACAGTCTTTTATCTACCAATATGTAGTCCAACAAACTACTGTTATTACGCCCTACATCATATCTTGTATACTTATCTTCTTTTTCTTAAAATATGTATTGCCTATAACTAAACCACTTTCTATACAAAGTTCAATTAAAGGGCTCCCATTATCATTTACACCTGGCACCCCAAACTTACCTACCACACCCTCTATAAATGTTTCTCCTACTTTAGCATTTAGGTCCCCTACCACAATTAACCCTCTCACTTGGTTCAAAAGTTCCTATACATTCGCTTAACATCTCCCAAGATCTCTCTCTCTCCTCTACACTCCTCTCTTCTCCAGGTGCATACACACTTAATCCTTGAATTTATACATTTTTATTCCCTCTTCTCCTTCCATAACTTATCTTTCAACATTATTGCTACCCCTTCCTTAGCTCTAACTCTCTCAGATACTCCTGAATTAATCCCATTTATTTCTCCCCACTGAAACTCGCCTACCCCCTTCAGCTTTGTTTCGCTTAGGGCCAGGACATCCAACTTCTTTTCATTCATAACCTCAGCAATCATCTGCATTACATCCACGCACATTCAAGCATCCCAGTTTTATAAAAAAAAATTCTTCTCTTTTTTAGTAAATGTATACAGGAGAAGGGGTTACTAGCCCATTGCTCCCAGCATTTTAGTCACCTCATAAGACATGCATGGCTTATGGAGGAAAGATTCTTTTCCACTTCCCCATGGAGAATAGAGGAAATAAAGATCAAAAGCTATTAAGAAAAAAGAAGAAAAACCTAGACATGTGTATGTATGTATATACAGTGTACCTCTACTTATGAGCAGTTCCCAACTCGAACAATTATGTAAGTGTATTTTTGTAGGTGCTTTTGTAAGTGTATTTTTGGGGTCTGAAATAGATTAATCTAATTTTCATTATTTCTTATAGGAAAAAATTCCTTCGGTATTGGCACTTAAATAGCCGTCTGGAACGAATTAACCTCGTAACTCGAGGTACCACTGTATATGCATGTGCATGCTGTGTACTGTGACCTAAGTGTAAGTAGAAGTGGCAAGACATACCTATTATCCAGCGTGTTTATGAGACAGAAAATGACACCAGCAATCCTACCATCATGTAAAACAGTTAGAGGTTTCTGTTTCACATTCACTTGGCAGGACGGTAGTACCTCCCTGGGTGGTTGCTATCTACCAACATTATTATACACACTTGGAAAATCCTAGAGGGATTAGTAACAAACTTGCACAAGTCACTCCCTACAAAAGCAAAAGACTCAGCAGACGATGCAACATCCCCCAAATGAAAAGCAGGGGTGCCACTAGCACGTTGAGAGACAACACAATAAGTGTAAGGGGCCCAAGACTGTTCAACTGCCTCCCAGCATACATGAGGGGGATTACCAATAGACCCCTGGCTGTCTTCAAGCAGGCACTGGACAGGAACCTTAAGTTGGTACCTGACCAGCCAGGCTGTGGTTCGTACGTTGGAATGCGTGCGGCTAGCAGTAACAGCCTGGTTGATCAGGCCCTGATCAACCATGAGGCCTGGTCACAGACCTGGCCGCGGGGGTGGTGACCCCCGGAATTCTCTCCAGGTGGTTCGGACATGTAGAGAGAATGGAACGAGACAGAATGACTTCGAGTGTATAAATCTGAAGTGGAGGGAAGGCGGGTTAGGGGTCGGCCTAGGAAAGGTTGGAGGGAGGGGGGTAAAGGAGGTTTTGTGTGCGAGGTGCTTGGACTTCCAGCAAGCATGTGTGAGCGTATTTGATAGGAGTGAATGGATACAAATGGTTTTTAATACTTGACGTGCTGTTGGAGTGTGAGCAAAGTAACATTTATGAAGGGATTCAGGGAAACCAGCAGGCAGGACTTGAGTCCTGGAGATGGGAAGTACAGTGTCTGCACTCTGAAGGAGGGGTGTTAATATTGCAGTTTTATAACTGTAGTGTAAAGCACCTCTCTGGCAAGACAGTGATGGAGTGAATGATGATGAAAGTTTTTCTTTTTCAGGCCACCCTGCCTTGGTGGGAATCGGTCGATGTCTTAATAAAAAAAAAATAACTCTCAAAAACATAATGACATGATTGCAAGCAAACCACGGTACAACTGTGGAATTTTACGACTCGCTTGACGTGAGTTCAAGCCCCACCTGTACCGTGGTTTGTTTTTTAATGGTTGGTGAAGTTGTTACATATTGATAACAGGTAAAATATTGTGGCCTTCCTTCTGGACTTCTCAGTATTGAAATGTTTCTTTGAAGATTTATTATAAATTTTTCAATTATCATTTTTCACAAAAAAAGCACTAGACAGATTTATAATATTAATACAACTGCAGAGAAATTTAACCCCTTGAGGGTCCGTGCATTAGTACTACGGCTGTGAAGCCAGGGTCAGTGCCGAAGTACTACATCATGAGCTCAGCTCACTCAGATAAGCTGTGAGTGGTAAATTTAGGCCTAGATATGAGAGAATGGGTCTGTGTGGTAAGTGTGCACCATATAAAAAAAATCTTGCAGCACACAGTGCATAAGGAGAAAAAAAACTGCAACCATGTTTTTGGAGTGTGAGCAAGGTAACATTTTTGAAGGGATTCAGGGAAACCAGCAGGCTGGACTTGATTCCTGGAGATAGGAAGTACAGTGCAGGCACTCTGAAGGAGGGGTGTTAATGTTGCAGTTTTATAACTGTAGTGTAAGCATGCCTCTGGCAAGACAGTGATGGAGTGAATGATAATGAAAGTTTTTTTTTTCGGGCCACCCCGCCTTGGTGGGAAACGGTCAGTGTTAATAAAAAAAAAATATTATAGAAATAAGAGATAATTTTGACTGGTTCAGGAGTAAACAAATCACATCACGCATCCAATATACGTCACCTGGTGGGTTTAATGCGTTTATGAATGCACTGATATTATTTATACAATTATTGCAATATTGCATAACAGTAAATCTTCTATTTTTTGGTATGAATAAAAATTCTTTATGTGAATAAAAAATCAAAATGGAATTAATCTGTAAAGCCTGGAAACATAACTAATGAACATAGGAAATGTTATTTTAGTGTCAGGAATGCCTGCATTGTTTATTTTGGACAATACAGTGGACCACCGGAAATCAAACGCCTCCCAACTCAACCTATTATGTAAGTTTATTATTGTAAGTGCTTTTGTAAGTGTATTTTTGGGGGTCTGAAATGGACTAATCTAATTTACATCATTCCTTATGGGAATAAATTCGTTCGGTAACAGCACTTGAACAGCATTCTGGAACGAAGAATGTTCGATTTCCGTGGGTCCACTGTATATTTTGAAAATGGAATATTTTAAAATTAGTGTGAAATTGGCCAAATTACCAATTTCTGTTCACTTTATTGGGTATTTGAAATACAGTGGTACCCCGACTTACGATATTTTTTCATTCCAGAATGCTGTTCAAGTGCCATTACCAAACGAATTTATCTCCATAAGAAATGATGTAAAATAGACTAGTCCTTTTAGACCCCCAAAATTACACTTACAAAAGCATTTAAAAAAATAAACTTACATAAAAGGGTGTGTTTGGGGACCATCATAAGTCGGGGTACCACTGTAGTTGACTGGGCAGTTTCTTGTGCTCAATCAATAAAATGGAAGGCATACTAGCAAAATAGCTAAAAATTTGGTCAACTGGAACAATGTAATTGGCCTAAAATAGAAGTTAAAGTGAGCAAAATCACCCATGCATAAATATCGCTAACACAGCAAAATTCACGAAAGCGTAATTTCGCCAATTTTCCATCAAATTTTGTACATTTTGCTTTATTACCTTCAGGAAAAGATTGTCTACCATTTCGTAAGAAAAAATAATTTTTTTTAAATTCATGGACCCTATGGACAGACCCAATTGAGGGTCTGGATCCTCAAGGGGTTAAGAAAATATACCTGTACATAAGAAATTTCAACCCATAGCAATGGGTTCAAAATTAAAAAGCTAACTCTAAGATACTCTCTAAAATGTCTGCAATGGATTTCCCAGACACACTGGTGAGCCTTGTACAGCTAGCCACAATGCTCTTTACAAAATGTGATACAAACTGTAGCTGTATATACAGCTACAGTCACTAAGGAATTTCCACAATTAAATCAGCGCAACAGTAGCTAGTTACTTAAGTGGCAGCTTGACCAACTAGCTACTGCCCAAGAGTTATAGAGTTCTTGACAAGCCTTTAACCCTTTCAGGGTCCCGACCCCCGATCTGAAACTTGTCCACAGGGTCCAAGAATTTAAAAAAAAAATTATTTTTTCTTATGAAATGGTAATCTTTTTCTGAAGGTAATCAAACAAAAAGTATGAAATTTGATGGAAAATTGATAAATTACGCTCTCGCGAATTTTCCTGTGTCAGCGATATTTACACATAGGCGATTTTGCCGACTTTGACTCCCATTTTAGGCTAATTACATTATTCCAGTCCACCAAATTCTTAGCTATTTCGCTAGCAATACTTCTATTTTATCGACTGAGCACAAGAAATTGCCAAGTCAACTGTTTCAACTACCCAATAAAGTGATCGGAAATTGGTAACCGTTAATCCGAGTTGTACTACATGGGATGACGCTATTCCAGATGTTCAGTGTACATTGAACTCTTCCCTCAACAGCTCGATTGGTGAGACACCCCATTTTGCCTTGTACGGCTATGATAAGCGTTTACCGTACGAAATCCTGTTTGTTCCGCCTAGTCCAACCTATGACACCGATAACACCGGTATAGTTAAGATGCGGACCACACAGCTTGTCTTCCAGCGAGTACGTGAGAACCTAATAAAAGCCACAGATAGGTTCACGTCTGATCGCAACGCCCACGCTAAGGAAAGTAAGGTGGAACCAGGTTGCAAAGTTATGTTGCTCAACCCGACGCAGACCCCTGGTATGCATAAACTTGTCCCCAAGTTTGTCGGTCCTTACCGTGTCCTACGACAGCTCCACGGCAATAAGTTCGAGGTGAGGGAGATAGCTACCGGAACTATCAGAGAAGCTCACCTTGACCACATGAAGTATATTGATCATGTGCAAGCTGAAGCAGAGCTGGAATCGCGGGCATTGCAAAGCCACAATCAGACTCAAACTAGTGACAACCTGCCTAGTTCTTCGCCCGCTACCACTACGACAGATGACAGTCCTGTAAGCCTCCATACTTATGGCCTGAGACCCCGGACAGCAGTACATTTCTGTGACATTGACATACCTACTGACTTGTCCGACTCCTACGCTAGCTACGCTAATTGTTTGCTTGCAGAAATGGGGATTAATGCGCATACATTGTATAGTTAGTAAATAATGGAGTCAGGGTGGACAACACCATGTAAATATGTAAAATTTATTCTAGCAGGGTACCCGTAGTATAATGAATTCCATGGAAATAATGTTATTGTGAGTATATGCACCCAGTGTGTTATGTAAAGCCTGTATAAAAGTAAGGGCTGTATCGCCCTATTGGGTTAAATGTCACACCTTAGGAAATGCTACTGTCAGTCATTGTTTGCAGATGTGAGGATGGTACAGCGCTCAAGGATGTGCAGTCAAGTCGATGCCTAGCCCTGTGGACAACCTGTATATAGAAGAATTTAGTCCCTGTGCCAAAATCGGCTTGTTCTGTCCTCCGTCCAGCTGTACGAGCAGGCCGATTTTCTCTTCCCCGACCCTCGAAGCGGGAGAGTTTTTTCTCCGACGCGCACCGGCAATGTTCTGTTTTTATATGTAAATGTCAGGTGACCGGACGCCAGTTTCCCCTGGGTAATTTTGTTTGCTCGTTTACACCTTCGTGCCCGCCAGTATTGTCGTGTCGAGACGACACGCGGTAGGTGGCCTAGCGGATGTAAACAGCCTATTCCGAGGCTCTTTCAAACTGCGCGGCACTACAGTGCTGCCATCTATAGGCCTATCAAGGTCGGGCTGGTCAGCCATGTTTCTCTCTCACTCTGGCGGCCTATCTACCCGAAACAGGTCCTCCCCTAGCTGGCTCCTGGGTCCCCTCACGCTCTGCCCCCGTGTATACCTACACCTTTCAATTAATAAACTGAGTCTAGTCATCGGCCATATCTCTACACCTACGCTACCATTCTACAGCACTAGACGTAAGAAGCCAAAACACACAGGGTCCAAGAATTTAAAAAAAAAATTATTTTTTCTTATGAAATGGTAATCTTTTTCTGATGGTAATCAAACAAAAAGTATGAAATTTGATGGAAAATTGATAAATTACACTCTCGCAAATTCTCCTGTGTCAGCAATATTTACACATCTGCGATTTTGCCGACTTTGACTTCCATTTTAGGCTAATTACATTATTCCAGTCCACCAAATTCTTAGCTATTTCGCTAGCAATACTTCTATTTTATAGACTGAGCACAAGAAATTGCCCAGTCAACTGTTTCAACTACCCAATAAAGTGATCGGAAATTGGTAATTTGGCCAATTTCACACAAAGTTCAAACTATTACAATTTCATAGTAGTTTATAAAATAAACAATGCAGGCATTCCTGGCACTAAAATAACATTTCCTCTGTTTATCAGTTATGTTTCCAGGCTTTACAAATGAATTCCACTATGATTTCTTATTCACATAATGAATTTTTCTTCACACCAAAAATTATAAGATTTACTGTTATGCAATATTGTAATAATTGTATAAATAATATCAGCGTATTCGTGAACGCACATTAGATCCACCAGGTGTCGTGTATTTGACGTGTGACGCCATTTGTTTACTTTTGAACACCGGCAAAAATTGAACATTTCCGCTACTCTGAGCTCAGTTTCAAGCCATTTTCAGTACTAAAACCAATCAAAATCATCTCTATTTCTGTAATATATCTTCCATTCTATCAAATGAGACCAAGAAACCTCAAATACAACTGTAAAAAAAATTGAGAAAAACACCGCAATGTTACTGTTTTAATCCAAAAATACGATTGCAGGTTTTTTTTCTCATTATGCACTGCATGCTGCAGGATTTGTTTTATGTGGTGCACACTTACCACATTGATGTATTCTATAATACCTAGGCACAAATTTACTGCTCACAGCTTATCTGAGTAAGCTGAGCTCATGGCGTAGAACTACGGCTTGGACCCTGGCTTCAAAATCATAGAACTACGGGACGGACCCTCGAAGGGTTAACAAATGAATGTGAGCTCACATCACAGGCAAAAAATAAATGCATGGTATAAAACATCAATGCACATGCTGAAAAAATAACTAGAAAAGAAATAATAAAATACAGTGGTCCCTCGGTTTTCGCCGAAAATTCGTTCCAAAATGCTGCTCAAGTGCCATTACCGAACGAATTTACTTCCTTAAGAAATAATGTCACGTAGGTTAGTCTATTTCAGACCCCCAAAAATACACTTGCAACAGCACTTACGAAAATACACTTACATAAATGTTCGAGTTTGGAGATGCACGAAAACCGAGGGACCACTGTATACAGGTCCCCCTCAACATTCGCGTTTTCCACTTTCGCGGGCTTCACACATTCGCGAATTCCCGGCCGCCAAATTACCAGCCACTGCCTCTACCTCCACTGCCTCTCACCACTGTCTCTCACCACTGCCTCTCACCACTGCCTCTACCACCACTGCCTCTACCACCACTGCCTCTACCACCACTGCCTCTACCACCACTGCCTCTACCTACACTACCTCCACTGCCTCTCACCACTGCCTCTCACCACTGCCTCTCACCACTGCCTCTCACCACTGCCTCTCACCACTGCCTCTCACCACTGCCTCTCACCACTGCCTCTACCAACACTGCCTCTACCACCACTGCCTCTACCACCACTGCCTCACACTTAATGAACAAACTCCAAACAATTATAATTAAGTGTGAAATGTCTGGATGAGCGTGCAGGGTATTGTTCTCTCGAGTGTAAACAACGAGGGACTGGCTCTCCAAGCGCCTGGGCGGACAGGTGATGGACACATTTGTTCGAATTGTGATATTTTGTTCGCATGACGATATCGATTTTCTTGTTCTAATGATGATTTGTTCGACTGCCGAGATGTTCGAATAGCGGGGGTCCACTGTACATTTACAGTGGTCCCTCGACTAACATAATTAATCCGTTCCAGGAGCTATTTGTCAACACGAAACTTTCGTAATTCGAATCCTTATTTTCCATAAGAAATAATGTAAATACAATTAATCCCTTCCACCCAAAAATATTCACATACTAAATAATAAAAAACAATATATATATATATATACATTTACTTACCTTTATTGAAGAGTTGCAGGCATCTGGAAGATAGGGAGGATGACAAGGGCAGGGTGTTAGTGGTTGGAAAGGGAATCCCCCTCCAAAATGACTTCAGGTAACAAGTCCCTGTCTGGGGTTACTTCCCTTCTGGTCTTTTAATACCACTAGGACCAGCTTGAGAGTCACTGGATCCTTGCCTGGTGAAATAACTGTCCACAGTCCTCTGTTTCTGGCGCCTCTTTAATACTTTTCTGAAGTACAACATGGCTCTGTCACTGAAGTGGTTGCACAGATGGCTCATTTCAGCTTGCTCAGGGTGGTGTTTTTCAACAAATATCTACAACTCATTCCACTTTGTACACATCTCCTTAAGCACTGAAGAAGGCACCTCCTTCACTCTCTTCCTCCTCCTCCTGTGAAGCAATAACCTCAGCTGTGGTCTGTTGCTGTTCCAGATGAAGCTCTTGCAGGTCTTCAGTTGTTAGCTCTACCCTGTGCTCCTCCACCAACTCTTCCACATCCTCACCACTCACCTCCAACCCCAGGCTGTTCCCCAATGCCACAATATCTTCCACAACATGTTCCACAACAGGCACAGGGTCGTCAGGGTCAGGGTCAGCCTCAAATCCTTCAAAATCCCTCTTTTTCAACACAATCCGGCCACAGTGGTCTCCAAGCACAGTTCAAAGTCCTGGAAGTCACTCCCTCTCAAGCCTTACCTATAAGGCTTATGCAATGCACGATATTGAAGTGTTCTTTCCAGAACTCTCTTAGGGTCAATTCAGTGTCTGAGGTCACATCAAAGCACTTCTGAAACACTGCTTTGGTGTACAGTTTCTTGAAGTTGGCAGTGACCTGCTGGTCCATGGGCTGGATGAGAGGAGTGGTGTTAGGAGGCAAGAACTTCACTCTGATAAAATTGAACTCCTCAGACAACTCCTCTTCAAAGTTGTGAGAATGAGCAGGAGCATTGTCCAGTACCAGGAGGCACTTGAGTCCTAATTTCTTTTCCTTCAGGTATTTTTTCACACTAGGGCCAAACACTCCAGTCAACCATTCCTTGAAAATGTCCATAGTGACCCATGCCTTGGTGTTAGCATTCCAATGCACTCACAATTTATTCTTGTTAACACTGTTTCTTGAACACACTGGGATTTTCAGAATGATACACCAGTAAAGGCTTCACTTTAAAATCACCACTGGGATTGGCACACATCATGAGAGTTAGCCTGTCTTTCATAGGCTTGTGTCCTGGCTGTGCTTTTTCCTGCTGAGTAATGAAGGTCCTGTTGGGCATTTTCTTCCAAAACAGGCCTGTTTCATCACAATTAAACACTTGTTGGGGGGGGGAATTCTTCAGCCTCCGAACCCCTTAAATTCACTCACAAATTTTTCACTTCACGTTTGTCTGAGCTGGCTGCCTCACCATGCCTCACAACATTTTGTGATGCCACTACGTTTCTTAAACCTCAAACCAGCATTTGCTGGCTTTAAAATCACTCGCCTCACCACTGGTTCCAGGCATTGTCTTGACAAGATCTGCGTACACCTTCCTTGCCTTTTCAAAATTATCGCCGTGGAAATACTTCCCCTATCTGTTTTTCATTGATCCACGCCATCAACAACTTCTCAACCTCATCCACTGTTTTCGATCTATTTTTCGTTAACATATCAACCCCTTTTTGCAACATTAGCTTCCTTGATCTCATTTCTCTTGCCAGAATGTGCCGATAGTAGATGCACTTTCTTGTACATCCTCAAGCTCACTAAAACATCCCCAAATTTCATATTTTTCACAATCTCTTTCTTCAGTTAAATTTTCCTCCTTTTTTACCACAGGGTGCCACTAGGAAGTTCTTTGGACCCATGGTTACTTTTTACAGTGACAATCAATAAACCACCAATAAACACAACAAATTTATTGGAATGTTTGAAAAAAGCACACTGGGTAATGTTTCTCAATGGTAAAAATGCTTGACTGGTGTCCTGCGCAGGCGCAGGGCAGGCGCGGAGCAGGCGGACAGGTCTAATAGGGTTCGCTCCAAGTCCATTTTTCGCTGAAAGCGAAAAGCTTACACAATTTTTTCGTTATATGGGCCTTCTTTAAATCGGGGGTCCACTGTACGACTTTCTACCTCCAGATCTGAACACAACTAACTAGCTTTCCTGAATCCCTACATGACAGTCACTCTACTTGCACTCCAACAGCAAAATTCCCAACCCCTATCTCAACCAATTCCAATAAAATGCTCACACATGCCTACTGGATGTTCAAGCCACTGCTATTCAAAACCTTATGCATCCCTCCCTCCCTCCAACTTTCCTGGAAAAACCTTCACCACCTTCAATTCCTCCCCGATTTATACACACCTTTAATCAACCTATTCTGCTCCAATATTTCTAAAATGACCAAACCTTCATTGACCTTTCCTTTGCCTGAGTTAACCTACCTTCCACCACACTGCCTTCTAATTTCTATGCTCCTTAAACTCTGCATAATAAGCCTCCTCATTACGCGATTACGTTCCTAAGACCACGTTGGTAAGCGAATTCGTCACTGCAAAGGGATACTATAATGGTAGTGGGGTGTGTGTGAACCATCTTTGATATTGTTTCAGACACCTATACCATTTATAACATTTGTAGTACATATATCGGATATATCAGATCATTATTTGGTTGTAAATTAAGTAAAAGGTAAAGGGACAAAAAAAATGGCAACAGCAAGTAGGGAGAGGTAAAAGTGTATAAACTAAGGGAGGCGGGTTAGGGTGAATTAAGCAACTATTGGCAGAAAGTTGGGCTAGTGCAATTTGGAGTAGTGGGGAGTTGAAGAGGGTTGGGATAGTTTTAAAAATGCAGTATTAGAATGTGGGGCAGAAGGGGCTATGGGAGGGTGGGGCAGGAGGAAAGAGGGGAGGGTGGGAAGAAGTAAAGGGTGTGATAAAAGAGAAAAGGTAGCTTAGAAGGTTTTTACAAAAAAAAGAAGTGTTAATAAAGAGCAAGTATATGGAGAGTAAAAGAAAGGTGAAGAGAGGGTGAGAGAGTGCAAAAGAAAGGGATGAAAGAATGGGAGGGTCGGGCAAAAATTTTGCTGAAAACAAGAAAAATTTTGGAGTGAGATAAACAAGGTAAAAAACCTAGGGAACGAATGGATTTGTCAGTTAAAAACAGAGTAGGGAGTTAGTAGATGGTGAGCTGGAGGTATTGGGTAGATGGCCGGGGAAAATTTTGAGGAACTTTTAAATGTCGGAAAAAAGGGAGGCGGTAATTTCATGTACTGGCCAGGAAAAATCGTTTGGAGTGAAGAAGAGCAGGATGCGAGTGTGGGGAGGTGGTGAGGCATTACGTAGAATGAAGGGGGAAAGGTGGAATTGACGGAATCATGACAGAAAAGAAAAGAGGGGGGATATAGTGCGGTGGTTTGGGATTTTTGTTTAATAAATGTATGAAAGAGGGGGAAAGGAAATTTTGGGGTTGGCAAAAACATGTATAGTTCCTTTTTTTATAAAGGGAAGGGGATAAAAAAGTGTAAAAATTATAGGGAATAAGTTTACTGAGTATACCAGGTAAAGTATATGGCAGGGTTATTATTGAAAGAATTAGAGGTAAAGAAGAGTAGGATTGCAGATGAGCAAGGAGGCTTTAGAGGGGTAGGGATCTGTAGATCAAGTGTTTACAGTGAAGCATATATGTGAACAGTATTTAGAAAAAGGTAGAGAAGTTTTATTGCTTTTTGGATTTAGAAAAGGCCCTATGATAGAGTGGATAGGGGAGCAATGTGGCAAATGTTGCAAGTGTATGGAATAGGTAGTAAGTTACTGAACTTAAAAGTTTTTATGAGGATAGTGAGGCTCAGGTTAGGGTGTGTAGGAGAGAGGGAGATTACTTCCCGGAAAAGTAGGTCTTAGACAGGGATTGTAAGCACCATGGTTGTTTAAATATTTATAGATGGGGTTGTAAAAAAGAAATGCTAGGGTGTTGGGGGGTGGGATTAATTTGGTGAATTAAATGCAAATGGAGTTGACACAGTTACTTTTTGCTGATGATACTGTGCTTATGGGAGATTCTAAAGATAAGTTAAAAAGGGACGAGGCGGTTTGGGAGAGGTGTAAAGGTAGAAAGTTAAAAGTGAACATAGATAAGAGTAAGGTGATGAGGGTATTTAACGAAAAAAAGAAAAATTGGATATCACATTGGAGAGAGGGATTATGGAAGAAGTAAATGTTTTCAGATTTTGGGAGTTGATTTTCAGCGGATGGGTTTATGAAGGATGAGGTTAACCATAGAATTGATGAAGGGAAAAAGGTGAGTGGTATTGGGTATCTGTGGGAGACAAAAAAACGTTATCCATGGAGGCAAAGAAGGGAGAATTATAGTGGTACCAACACTCTTATATGGGTGTGAAGCATGTGCAAATGCTGCAGCGAGGAGGAGGCTGGAGGCAGTGGAGATGTCCTGTCTAAGGGCAATGTGTGGAAATTTATGCAGAAAATTCGAATGTGGAAATTAGGGAAGGTGTGGAGTTACTAAAAGTATTTGTCAGAGGGCTGAAGAGGGGTTGTTGAGGTGGTTTGGTCATTTAGAGAGAATGGACGAGAATGACTTGGGAGCGTATAAATCTGTGGGGGAAGGAAGGCGGGGTAGGGGTCGTCCAAGAAAAGGTTGGAGGGAAGGGGAAAAAGGAGGTTTGTGGACGAGGGCTTGGATTTTAAGCAAGCATGTGTGGGCATGTTAGATAGGAGTGAATGGAGACGAATGGTTTTTATCTGTTGGAGTGTGAGCAGGGTAACATTTTGTGAAGGGATTAGGGAAACCAGTTAATTGATTTAGTTGGACTTATCCTGAAATGGGAAGTACAATGCCGAATTTTAAAAGGGGAGGGGTCTGAGATAGTGACAGCTGGGAGGGGACTTTTCTCAGCTGTGGGATCTAACTCCTCTGCAAAGACAGTGATTATGTATGAGTGTGGTGAAAGTGTTAAAAGATGATGAAAGTATTTTCTTTTGGGGATTTTTTTTTTTTTGGGTCACCCTGCCTCGGTGGGAGGCGGCCAAATTGTTGAAAAAAAAAAAAAAAAAAAAATTAAATGTTTATACATAGTGACAATTTTAATAAACAGAAAAAGGAAATCAGCTCTAATATACATTATTTAGGTATGCAATGGTCAAAAGAGCCTGTTAAGTCCGGTTTGTCAAAAATTTTACGGCTAACTGAGGAAGGCTGTATTTACACCCACATTGCTCCAATCATGTTATCTTCACCCTCGTCTCCTCCTTGCTGCAACATGCCTTACACTCATACACAAGTGTTGGGGACCCACTATGCTCTGGTAAACCTCTTTCAAAAATCCATGGTAACTTTTCATTTTGCAGTTGCCTTAACATCCACCATCTCATTTATTTTATCTCAACTTAGATACACACAACTGTTGAAACATCCATGCCTTGTCTTCCTCCAAATTTCCTCTCATCAATCTGTCATTCAATCTTTCACAGCTTTTGATGATTTTTTTTTGTCATTTGTCCTATTATATCTGCCTAAATACCATGCAGTCACTGTGACCTGTCTTGGAGACTTTGCATTTCTTTAAAACAAAGTGGCTATAAAACTTGTGAATTCTCATGATATTCAGCAAATATTAAACCTTCCCAGATATTTTGGTTAAAGAAAAGTCTTCCCCATCTTTGCCTTTACAGACTTTTTAAGACTTTTTACAAAACAGAAACGTGGGATTTGCAAAGTTAGAACAAAACAGTTAACCTTAAACGGTCCAAACGTATATATACTTAGTACTCCCACTGCCCCAAACATATATTTACGTTTTATTTTTCCTGCCTCAAATTTGGCACGATTGGCCAGATGCCTGGTCAGCATAGAATGGGTCTTAACACCGGTGTGCGCCATAATAAAAAACCGGGACCACTTAGTACCTTGTGGGAACACCAGTTAAATTGGGCCAGCCAGAGCAAACAGTGTGGCAAACACCAAGGATTCACTCATGTCATGTCATAATAACACTCCCCCTTTAGTGGAAAGTGATTCGGAAGGCTGGCTGCCTGGTCACATGGCTGGCCAGCAGCTGGTTGGCCACCCTGGCCAGCTGGGTAACTGATTGGCAATCCATCTGTCTGTCTGATCTATCTGTGCAAAAATTTCCTAGAATAACTAAAAAAATCAAGACAAAGTGATAAATGTGCATGTGATCTGAGTAATACCAAAATTTTGACCTCCCTGAGACAAGGAGAAGAAAGGAGCGAACACAGGCAGACAGAAAAAAACAGACACACAGACAGACAGACAGAAAGACAGACACACAGACAGACAGACAGAAAGACAGACACAAACAGACAGGTTTGGGGTAACAAAAAAAGGAAGCAGTGTAAGCTCATCAAATGTCATCACTGTAATTACTAGACTGATTAGAAAAGATAAGACTACCCTCAACCCCCCCAAATGTCACCAGTCATCATTAGTGGAGATAAGATGAGATAAGGCAGTGAACAATTTTACATAATGTTAAGGGAACTTTATTTTATTATTATTATTATTATTATTATTACAGTGGTCCCTCGGCGGTCATCTCCCAAACTCGAACATTTATGAAGGGGTATTTTGTAAGTGCTTTTGCAAGTGTATTTTTGGGGGTCTGAAATAGACAACCTACGTGACATTATTTCTTAAGGAAGTAAATTCGTTCGGTAATGGCACTTGAGCAGCATTCTGAAAGAATTTTGGGGAAAACCGGGGTCCACTGTATTATGCACTATCATTATTATTATTATTATTATTATTATTATTATTATTATTATTATGCACTATCATTATTATTATTTTTATGCTCTATCATTATTATCATTATTTGAGTACAATTTCAGTACCTAATATTAGTGTCAGAATAAAGATTATCTATGAAATCACAAAAGTACTACAAATTGTAATTATCAGAACATAAAAATTTATATAAAATAAAAAAAAAAAAAGAAAAAGTATTCCTTGCAAGCAGCAGGACTCCTGTTGCCGGGGTGAGCATCCAGTGCCAACTTCCCCCCCATATCTCGGTAAGTACTAACCCAAAATTTTTTTGTTTTTATCCTATAAACTTAAAAAAATGTGCTCTTTTTTTCCCTATATAATTTTTTTTTTTCAAAAAATATTTGGGGCACTGGGGGATATATATACTTTACCGTTTAAAGGGTTTAAGAGTCAAGTCAAATAAAAAAAATTTCCATGCAAGTCAGTACTGCTTGCATACAAATAAGACTTGTTATATTAAAACTATCCAAAAATTTATTAAAATAATAAATACAAGGATAAAATATGCATGGTAAAGGCGACTAAAATGTTGGAAGCAAGGGGATAGTAACCCTTTCTCACGTATAAATTACTAAATGTAAAAAGGAGGAAAATTTATATTTTTCTTTTCAGGTAAACCTGCCTCAGTGAGAGACCTTATTGAAAAACTTTCCTAATATAAAAACATCAAAACATTAACAATAAAAAATCGCCCCAAAATGTCACCAAGGTTTTAAAGATCCCTGGTGATTTTAAAACTGAAATGGTAACAGGAAAACATCTTGCATTTGGGGTTTAATATAAATGACAAGTTTTGATGTACAGTGGTCCCCGGTTTTCGGCATCTCCAAACTCGAACATTTATGTAAGTGTATTTTCGTAAGTGTTTTTGAAAATGTATTTTTGGGGTCTTTTAAATAGACTAACCACAAAATTATTTCTTAAGGAAGTAAATATTTGGTAATGGTACTTGAGCAATTCTGGAATGAATTTTCGGCAAAACCAAATAGTTCAGAAAGAAGCTACATATTTATCTCAAAAATGCTTGTGATCACTTTATTCTGGCACCACAACACTCCTCTCCTCAATGACTATTCTCCTCAGCCACACTGGAGTTGTTCTCCTTCTATTCATATACAAAAAGTTATAACCACAAAGCGGTAAATTCTAGTGATATTATGTTTCTATTAGTAATTCAAAATAGTATGCCATGTTGTTACATTTTTGAACCAAAAGATGTTATGCAAAACAAACTCTCACTACATCTCTTTTCTGAACCTTCAATCTCTGTTCCCACAAAAGTGTTTTATAAATCTTTTGGTAGATAGCTGCTGCTGCATTCTTTCTCATGTCCATCTGGCCCTGCACTACTGAAATAAAACTTTATTTCCGTGGCCTATTTAAAAAAATTTCATCAGAAACGGTGACTTCACTCAGATTTTTTTGGGGGGCTGCTGAACGAAACACACTAAGACATGAGATTAGTATTGTACCATGAACTTACGTTTCCACACAAGTTTACAAAACAGTTAATAAACTTTATTTTAATTATCATAGGTGGCATTTGAAGGTGAAAGTCAAAAATTGCTAAACAAAGATACAGAGTAAGTTTTGTCCACTATGGGACTTTCCTAAGTTATGAATAATGTCCCAATTTAGTGAATTAAAAGGTTTGCTCTGTTTTTTGCTTTTTTATTTATTATATTTAATAATAGATATAGTATGACTATATTTCTGACTGATTCAAGTTTTGCAAAAGACAATCTATATAATCCTCCTAGTGTCTATCTAACAAAGAAAAATACTTTAACCCTTTCACTGTTGAGACCCCTGCTCAAACTTGCTCTCAGTGTCGTAAATTTTAAAAAAAAAAACTTTTTCTTATGAAATGAAGAGAATTTTTCCTGATGGTAATGAAACCAAAAGTACGAATTGATGGAAAATTATGGAATTACGTCTCACGAAGAGCGGTCTCGGCGGAATATATGCATCGGTGATTTCACCCACACAAAAATAGATTTACTGTTATGCAAAATATTGCATTATATAAAAATGGAAAATAATATCAGCACATTTGTGAAAGAATTAGACCCACCAGTTGACATGTATTGGATGCAGGGCTGATTGTTTACCTTGAACATCGGCAAAAATCGAACATTTCTGCTAATTTGAGTAATTTCAAGGTACTTTAGTTGTAAACCATTTAAAATCATCTCTATTTCTGTAATATATCTTCCATTCTATTAAATGGAAAAGAAAACAAGAATACAACCATAAATACCACAAGAAAAAACCGCAAAGTCGCAGTTTTAAACCAATAACACGGTCAGAGTTTTTTTCTCATTATGCACTGTGCTGCAGGATTTTTTTATACTGCACACACTGACCACTCAGACCCATTCTCTCACATGGGCCTACCAGCTTTCTCCTGCAAGATTTGAAGCCACTAGAATTTTGGCTTAATATTATGGGACCGACACTGGTTTGAAAACCGTAATATTACAGGACCGACACTGGCTGCAAGCCGTAATATTACGGGACCAATACTGGCTTCAAGCCGTAATATTACGGGACTGACAGGAAAGGGTTAAACAGGCATAATCGATTTTTAGGATAAATGGTTTTCAAAACCAAAAGTTGAAGATTGAGAATTTGTGAACATGGAATCTTATTAATAAAGATTCCCATATTTCATAAGTTCTCAATTTTCAAATATTTTTAAACAAAATTTTTTTAGTTTAATTATTCAAATAAGCATATGCTGAATTTCATTTCAAATCACATGAGAATAAGGATTTAAGTATGAATTTTTGGGGAGCCAAGAGTTTGTACATGCATGTTAACTGTCAGGGAAGTGAAAGGCTGGCTTCAAATAAAGCTGAAATGTCAAACTCAATAATGCACAAATTTTGTGGCCTTTCTCATCTGTGGTGCAAGGATTGTGTCTTTTATACGTGCGACTCCCACAAAAATTATTTAAAAAACTTGTCTTAAAATTGAAATACATAGACTACAGCATTTTTATTACAATTTCTATTCTTTCCAGATATTATTATAATTTTTTTTCAACAAGCCGTCCCCGGGGAAGGGTGCCCCAAAAAAGAAAGAAAATCCCAAAAAAAAAAATACTTTCATCATCATTCAACACTTTCACCACACCTACAAATACGGGCCTTTGCAGAGGTGCAGATATACAGTGAGAATAGCCCCTTTCCAGCTGTCACTATACCAGACCCCTCCTTTAAAGTGCACTTGTACTTTTTTTTAGGTTCCACTTACAAAATGTTCCCTGCTCCCCAACAGCTCACAGGCCCAAAACCGTTCTTCCATTCATTCCTATCTAACACGCACCATGCTTGCTGGAGCCCAAGCCCCTTGCCCACCCCTTCCCCCTCCCTCCAACCTTTCTAGGACGACCCCCCCGCCTTCCTACCCCTACAGATTTATCGTCTCCAAGTCATTCTACTTTGATCCATTTCTCTAAATGACCAAACCACCCAAAACCCCTCTTCAGCCCTCGACAAAATTTTTAGAACTCCCACCTTCCCAATTTCCACTTGTTTTCTCCATAATATTTACACCAACATTGCTCTTAGACAGGACATCTTGCCTCCAGCCTCCTCGCTGCAGCATTTGCAACCCTGCTTCACACCCATAAGGTGTTGGTACCACTATCTTTTGTACATTCCCTTCTTTGCTTCCATGGATAACATTTTTTTCCCCCAGATACCTCAGCACCACTCACCTTTTTCCTTCTCCAATTCATGGTTAACCCCTTTTCCTTCATAAACCCATCCCCTGACATAACTCCCAAATATCTGAAAACATTTACTTCTTCCATAATCCCCCTCTCCCCAAAGTGAATCAATTTTTCTTTATTTAAATCGTTTATTTCACCCCCTTACCTTATCTATGTTCACTTTCAACTTTCTACCTTAACACCCTCCCAAACTCCAACAACTTTGCAACTTTTCTTTAACTCCCATAAGCACAGTAATCCCAAAAAGTAAATGTGTCAACCCCATTTGCATTTAATTCCTCAGAATTTAATCCCACCTCTCCCCAACACCAGTTCCACAACCCTATCTATAAATATATTAAACAACCATGGTGACATTACATCCCTGTCTAAGACCTACTTTTCCAGGGAGTAATCTCCCTCTCTCCTACACACCCTAACCTGAGCCTCACTATCCTCATAAAAAATCTTTACAGCCTTCAGTAACTTACTTCCTATTCCATACACTTGCAACATTTGCCACATTCTCTCTATCCACTCTATCATATGCCTTTTTTAAACCATAAATGCAATAAAACTTCTCTACCTTTATCTAAATACTGTTCCAATGCTTCACTGTAAACACTTGATCTACCCTCCCTACCCACTCTAAAGCCTCTTGTTCATCTGCAATCCTACTCTTGTCTTACCTCTAATTCTTTCAATAATAACCCTGCCATACACTTTACCTGGTATACTCAGTAAACTTATTCCCCTATAATTCTTACCTCTCTTTTATCCCCCTTCCCCTTTTTATAAAGGAACTACAGTGGACCCCGAGTTTCGTAAAACTTCACTCCCGAAGTCTGTCAAGTGGCATTACCGAACAATTTCTCCCTTAAGGAAAAAAAGTCACATAGGTTAGTCTATTTCAGACCCCCAAAATACACTTCCAAACACTTAAATATTATCTTAAATAATTTCCGGGGTTTACGAAATCCCCTGAACCCTGTCTTCCAACCCATTCCCTTTCATACATTTATTAAACAAAAATACCAACCACCCAAACCACTTATTCCCCTGCTTTTAACATTTCTGTCATGATCCCGTCAGTTCCAGCTTTAATTTCATTCACAATGCCTCACACCCTCCCACTCAATCCTGCTCCTTTTTTCACTCCTAACGATGTTGTCCTTCCTGGCCAGTACATGAATTACCCTCCCCTTTTTTTATCGACATTTAAAAAATTCCAAAATATTCCCGCCATCTACCCAATACCTCCAGCTCCCATCTACTAACTCCCTACTCTGTTTTTAACTGACAAATCCATTCGTTCCCTAGGCTTTTACCTTGTTTATCTCACTCCAAATTTTTCTTGTTTTCAGCAAAATTTCTTGACAGAGCCTCTCCCATTATTTCATCTGCTCTTCTTTTGCACTCTCTCACCACTCTCTTCACCTTTCTTTTACTCTCCTATACTCTACTCTTCTACTATTAACACTTCTGTTTTGTAAAACCTCTAATAAGCTACCTTTTTCTCTTTTATCACACTCTTTACTTCTTCATTCCACCACTCACTTCTTTCTCCTGCACCCACCCTCCTTTAGCCACAAACTTCTGCCCACATTCTAATACTGCATTTTTAAAACTATCCCAACTCTCTGAACCCCCCCCACTACTCATACTTGCACTATCCCACCTTTCTGCCAATAGTTGCTTATATCTCACCTAACTTCCTCCTCCCTTAGTTTATACACTTTTACCTCTCTACTTACTGTTGATTTCTTTTTGTCCCATCTACCTTTTACTCTAACTGTAGCTACAACTAATAATGATCCGATATATCCGTTGCCCCTCTATAAACATGTACATCCTGAAGCCTACCATCAATCTTTTATCCACCAATACATAATCTAACAAACTACTTTCCTTACATGCTATATCATACCTTGTATATTTATTTATCCTCTTTTCATAAAATATGTATTACTTATTACCAAACCTCTTTCTACACATAGCTCAATTAATGGTTTCCATTTACATTTACCCTACACCCCAAATTTACCTACTACTCCCTCCACAAATTTTTTACCCACTTTAGCATTAAGATCCCCAACCACAATTACTCTCTCACTTGGTTCACAACTCCCCACACACTCACTCAACATTTCCCAAAATCTCTCTCTCTCCTCTACACTTCTCTCTTCTCCATGTGCATAAACAAACAAACAAACAAACAAACAAACAAATTTTATTTCATTGCAGCTTACATGGGTAAAATTACAATGTAAATTGAGTGCAAGGAGAGCCACTGACTGCCATGGCATTAGGGGCAGCTTATTCTAGTCCTTAAAAACTATGTACTTAATATTAGAGAAATTTATTGAGTTTATTCTAGTTAAAAATTATTTTCAAAATTACAATATGATGAAATTTTACTGTTTAAATTATTATATAATGATATTAGATCTTAGATTGTTACAGGTGTTAAGATTCTTGAATGATAATATGGAATTGAGATTATCTTAAGGAAAATAACATTGAGCATTTTTGACATTAACTTATAATATGAGTAGGGGGTAAAAATAGTAACATATTATTAAAAATTGAGATTATCGTATAGGAAAGTAACAATGAGCATTTTTCAAAGTAGTTTATAGCATGATCATTTAGGTTTGGGTGAGTAGGTGGTTTTGAGTTGAGTCTTAAATTGATTTTCAGACAAGATTATCTTAATATTTACTGGTAATGAATTCCAGATTCTGGGGCCCTTTTGTGCATAGAATTTTTACATAGGTTGATATGAACACGGGGTATATCAAAAAGTGATCTGTGTCGTGTGTTGTGGTCATGGTCCTATTAAAGTTGGTGAGGAGAGTTTTGAGCAGAGGGTTTATATTAGAGTGTAAAGTTTTATATATGTAGTAGGCACAAGAGTAAGTATGAATGTTCTTTACGGTGAGTAGTTTGAGACTTTTGAATATTGGTGGAGTATGCTTCTAGAGGGGAATTTGTTATCATTCTGACTGCGGCCTTTTGTTGTGTTATGAGTGGTCTAAGGTGATTTAACGTTGTTGATCCCATGCACAGATTCCATAGGTGAGATACGGGTAGATAAGTGAATGATATAGTGCAAGGAGAGCTGATTGAGGTACATAATAGCGTATCTTTGATAATATGCCTACTGTCTTAGATTTTCTTGGAAATTTATTGTATATGTGTTTGGAATTTAAGGCTACTGTCAAGGTGGATTCCTAGGAATTTTCCCTCTGTGAGTCTTGTGATGGGTGTACCATTAAGTGTTATGTTAAGTGGAACATTTGTGGCTTTGCTTCAAACTGTATGAAGTAGGTCTTGTCAGTATTGAGAGTAAGCTTGTTAGTCGTCATCCATGTTGATATTTTCTGTAATTCGGCATTAACAGTGTTGGCCAGTATAACTGGATTTGGGTGAGAGAAGACATATGTTTGTCATCTGCAAATAAAATGGGTTTGAGTAGTTGTGATGCATTCGGTAGGTCATTTATGTAAATGAGGAATAGGAGTGGCCCCAGGACACTTCCTGAGGGACTCCGACTGTTGGTTGTGTGGAAGAGTTCGCTCCATTTGTGTACACGTATTGGCTTCTGTTGGTGAGGTATGATTTTAGGTAGTTGAGTGGGTGCCCCTTATACCATAGTGTGCTAATTTTGTGAGCAGTAAATCATGGTGACTGTATCAAAAGCTTTGCGGAGATCAATGAAGATTCCCAGTGGACTTCTTTTTCTCAAGTGCTGTATATATTAATTCCAACATGTGCGTAAGCACGTTTGTGCTCTTGTTTGTCCTGAATCCAAATTGACGGGGTTATACATTGTGTGAGCGAGGTAGGAAAATTTTTTTTATGAATTAATTTTCGAAGATTTTAGAAACAATGGTAAATTAGAAATTGGTCTATAATTATTCAGGTCTGTTTGATCCCTCCTTTGTGGATCGGGGTGACCCTATATTTTGAGAATTGATGGAAAGGTAGAGGCTTCAATGGATTTATTGAATAGTGTTGCTATGATTGGTGACAGTACCTGTGAAGCTTTTTGTACATAAAAGTTGGTAGGCTGTTTATGTCTCCTGCCTTGTTTTTAAGGGTTTGAATGAGCGGACTTCAATTTTGGTAGGGCTAGAATAGCGTATTAGGGTAGGTGTTTGTGAGGTAGTCTGTTGGACGGGTGTTTGAGCTTGGGATTTTACTCGCTAGGATTCTTTCCTATGGTGGAGAAGAAAACATTAAGTCTTTTCCTGTCTCAGTAGGTGAGTAGGGGTTCATCTGCTTTGATAATTTGATGGGTTGTTTTTCGTATCTTTTATTTCCAGAATTGCAGATAGGGTCTTCCTTTTTCATATCACCTTTTATGTTCTGGAGTCTGTTCTCATAATACAATTTTTGACCCTTATCAGGCTGGTAAGGGTTGATGAGTAGCGTTTGGATTGTTCTCGGTTATTAGACCCCTTCTGTATTGTTTTCATATTGGTGCCTTTTTTTTGGGGATTTAAGGATGCTGGGGTGTTGGCCAGGGTTGTTGCTCTTAGCTGTGATCTGTTTATTTTTAGGGCAATGTTTGTTATAGAGTGGTGGGTTTTGTTAAGAAATTTTGATGCATTCTTATTATCTTATTGTTTCTAACTCATTATGAGTCTGTTTAACTTATAAAGTTATTTACAGCTGACTCATTATGTAGTCTGAAGGTAACTTTTGTAATATCAGGGCAATTTACCAAATTAGTTATGAAAATTGGATAGTGGTTTATGGGGTCTGTGATGATGCCTGAAGAGGGCTATAGTATTAGTCCAGATGTGGCATAATGAGGTACTAGTCTCGGAGATTCTTGTAGGTTTTGATATTGTTTATAACAGCAGTTGCTCATAGGGGAATTCTGTTACTTGTGGGTCCTGGTATGTAGGAGATTTTATTGAAGTCTCCTGTGAGCAGCAAATGGTCTTTTTCATGTGTGCATCAGTTATTAGGTTATAGTTTTCACTAAAATGGTGAATGTTTGACTGTGGTAACTTAGATGTTTATCACTGTGGGGGGTTTTTGCAGGTTTTTGTTTAAATTTATTTAATAATTCTCCATCTCATCCCTTTGGGTTATTGTATTCGTGATCTGAGTAATATAAAAACCACCCCTCGCTGATCTGTCCTGCAATTGTGAATGGCTGTGTTGGGATGCCAAACACTGAATCAGGCTTCAGCCAGGTCTCGTGAGTGTGATGATTGACATATTGGTCTGGAGGGTTGGGTAGTGCTGTGGGGGCATCATAATGTTTGTCAAAATCTTTTGAATTAAGATAGTTATGTTATTTTTTCTTGGTAATGTCGCTTGATCTGCTGTGTAATAGTTACAGTTGCTGTTGGAATCTGTAAGTCATTTAATAATAAGGTTGATATCAGGATCAATTCCTTAATCATAAGATTTGATGTGATTCTATAACTAGACCTGAGAAGAATAGATAATATAAACTTAATAATATGATACTAGAATAAATGTTAGGAACTTTTGATTATTAAAATTTTTAATGAAATTGTAGAGATACAGGGTATTTGACAGAGTTCTTGGCAGTGGTCCTTAGTCAATTTATACAAATGCAATTAATTGAACTATGGTGTTTACAAAGCTGGGAATAAAGGAGCTAGGGAAAATGATAGCAAACAATGAAAGTAAAGAAATTAGTACCTGAGTTAGCACCTTAATTATTATAATAAAATTAATAAAAAAACTGTATTAGATTTTTTTTTTTTTTTTTTTAAAATAAAATCTAGGGAATAATAAATAAACAATGAGGAAATTTGGGAATATAAAGTAAATAAAAAAATAAAATATTTCCCAAAAATAGCATTAATTACAGTTAACACTTTGGGAATATAATAGTAAATTAAAGAGTCACTTTAGCACCAGAATTGCCCTTAAGTAAAAGGAATTATTGGATGAAAGGCAGTATAGGTATTTATTTGCTGGGAACTATTTCAAGAGAATATATAAATGGGGATTAAATTAAATAAGATAGTAAAATGATATAAAATTAACTTAGAAGCAAGTTTATTTATATTATAAATAACATAAAGCACTAAAGAAAGCATAGTGTAGGGGGGTAGTTGGTACTAGCTTATAAAGTTAGTACAAAATTTCACAAAAGTAGTAACAACACTAATACATTTTATAACCCACTTTTCACATCCAACCTTTATTTTACTCTACATAACCTTGAATTTATACATTTATATTCCTTTTACCTCCATAACTATTTTTCAACATTATTGCCACCCTTCTTTAGCTCTAACTCTATTTGAAACCCCTGACCTAATCCCATTTATTTCTCCCCACTGAAACTTCCTACCCCTTCAGCTTTGTCTCACTTAAACAGGAATCCAGCTTCTTTTCATTCATAACATCTACAATCATCTTTTCATCATTGCAAACATCCGCACACAAACACCCTTACGGTTTTCTTTTTTTTTCTTTTAGTAAATCTACGGGAAAAGGGGTTATAACCCCTTGTTTCCGCATTTTAGTTGACTTTTACAACACACATGCTACGGAGGAAAGATTTTATTCCACTTCCCATGGATATGAAAGGAAAAGCAATAAGAAAAGAACTATTAAGTAAAACAAAGAAAACCAATGAGTGTGTATACATAAACGTGTAATTGTAGGTGACCTAAGTGTAAGAGAAGTTTCAAGATGTACCTGAAATCTTGCATGTTTGAAGGGCAGAAAAAAGACACCAGCAATCCTACCATCATGTAAAAAAAAATACAGGCTTTGTTTTACACTCACTTGGGGACGTAGTACCTCCCTGGGTGTTGCTGACTACCAACCTACTACCTACTATTATAGATAATTTTTATTAAGTTTAACATCTGGACACACAATGGCCAGTGGCTGTATATCACTTGATAATGAACAAATAATGGTGAATGTTTTTTTTTTTGGGTGCCCTACCTTTGGGTAATGGTGTTAAAGAAAAATAAATCCCCCACCACCATTCAACAAAACTGTACTTTAGCCAAAGATTGGGGTTAAAGAAAGCTTGGTAAATAACTGAGATGTATTTTTGGTGTATACTGTGATCCGTGACAAAACAATGAGGAATGAGGAAGAGGTGTTTGAAAATAACAGAAAATAAAAATTTTATAAGAAAGAAACCACAAATTATTAGTATGAATAATAATGGTAGCAATGAAGGAATGATAATTATAATTGTTTGAATGAGCAAAATTGTCACAAATAAAAGGAAAATT
>WNWK01010629.1:0-69172 GCA_009830355.1 Cherax destructor | reverse complement strand
ATAGTAAACAATGAAGGTTAACACTTTAGGGAATATAATAGTAAACAAAAGAGTAAAACACTTTAGCACCAAAATTAGCACCTTAATTATGAGAGTTAACACTTTAGGGAATATAATAGTAAATAAAAAGAGTAAAACACTTTAGCACCAGTATTAGCACCTTAATTATTTTTTAAAGCTTCAAGTAAAGGAATTATTGGATGAAAGGCAGTACTAGGTATTGATTTGCTGGGAACTATTTCAAGAGAATATATAAATGGGGATTGAATTAAATGGACAGATAGTAAATATGATATAAAATTAACTTAGAAGCAAGATTTGATTTATATTATAAATTTTAAGCAAGTAATAGCACTAAAAGTAAAGTACATAGTGTATGAGGTAGTTGGTACTAGCTAGTATAAAGTTAGTACAAAAAAATTTCACAAAGTAGTAGTAACATACACTAATACACCACACGTATATTATGTGTTGAGGACAATAGGCTAATCAGTAATGGTAATGTCAGCTTGTCTAAGGAAGTTGGTGAGATCACGTTCGTTTGATATAGAAAATTGATGACCTGTTGATACTTTTCGAACTAGTATTTTCCCATCACTAGCGAAGCACTGATGGATTTTGTTCTCCAGTTTAAGTTTTCTCAGCCTAAACAGAAGGTTTTGAAGTGGGAGGAGTGGCACGAAAGAGTCAAAGAGGCATCACCGGATATAATAGCTCTCACAGAAACCAAGCTCACAGGTAAGATAACAGATGCCATCTTCCCAATGGGATACCAGATCCTGAGGAAAGACAGAGAGAACAGAGGGGGTGGAGGAGTGGCACTGCTGATCAAAAACCGATGGGATTTTGAAGATCTGGAGAGAGGAGACAGAGGAGAAACTGGGGATTACATAGTAGGACTGCTACAGTCTGGAGGTCACAAGGTGGTAATTGCAGTAATGTATAACCCACCACCGAACAGCAGGAGGCCAAGGCAAGAATATGACGAGAGTAATAGAGCGATGATTGACACACTGGCCGAAGTGGCCAGAAGGGCCCATGCGAGCAGGGTGAAGCTACTGATCATGGGTGACTTCAACCATAAGGAAATCGATTGGGAGAGCTTAGAGCCACATGGGGGCCAAGAAACGTGGAGAGTTAAGATGCTGGAGGCGGTACTGGAAAATCTCATGTTCCAACACGTAAGGGACACTACCAGAGAGAGAGGAGAGGACGAACCAGCGAGACTGGACCTAGTATTCACCCTTAGTAGTGCAGATATTGAGGACATCACACATGAAAGCCCCCTTGGGGCCAGTGATCATATGGTTCTAAGCTTCGAATATATAGTAGAGTTACATGTGGAGGGGGAAGCAGGAAGGGCTGCACGAATGAAGCCAAACTACAAGAAAGGTGACTACGTGGGCATGAGGAACTTCCTGAATGGAGTTCAGTGGGACAGAGAGCTGGCAGTGAAGTCAGTAGACGAGATGATGGAATATATGACAACAATTTGCAAGGAAGCTGAAGAGAGGTTTATACCCAAGGGTAACAGGAGAAGCGAAAAAGCCAGGATGAGCCCATGGTTCACCCAAAGGTGCAGGGAAGCCAAAACCAAGTGTACAAGGGAATGGAAGAGGTACAGAAGGCAAAGAACCAAGGAGAATAAGGAGAGCAGTCGTAGGGCCAGAAATGAATATGCACAGGTCAGAAGGGAGGCCCAAAGACAGTATGAGAATGACATAGCAGCGAAAGCCAAATCTGACCCAAAGATGCTGTACAGCCACATCAGGAGGAGGACGACAGTCAAGGACCAGGTGATCAGGCTGAGGAAGGTAGGAGGGGAGGTCACAAGGAATGACCGCAAAGTGTGTGAGGAGCTCAACATGATATTCAAAGAGGTGTTCACAGAGGAGATAAAAGGGCCTCCAGAAAGGCAGAGAGGTAGGGTACACCATCAGGTGTGGACACAATACACACAACTGAAGAGGCTACTAAGTGAGCTAGATACCTCAAAGGCAATGGGGCCGGATAACATCTCTCCTTGGGTCCTGAGAGAGGGAGCAGAGGAGCTATGTGTACCCCTAACAACAATCTTCAACACATCTATCGAAACAGGGCAACTACCTGAGGTATGGAAGACACCAAATGTAGTTCCAATTTTTAAAAAAGGAGACAGGAACGTAGCACTAAACTACAGACCAGTGTCACTGACATGTATAGTATGCAAAATCATGGAAAATATAGTCAGGAGAAGAGTGGTGGAGCACCTAGAAAGGAATGAGCTTATCAACGACGGCCAACACGGTTTCATGGACGGGAAATCCTGTGTCACAAACCTACTGGAGTTATACGACAAGGTGACAGCAATAAGACAAGAGAGAGATAGGGGTGGGTAGATTGCATATTCTTGGATTGTAAGAAGGCGTTTGACACAGTTCCACACAAGAGGCTAGTGCAGAAGCTGGAGGACAAGGCAGGGGTAACAGGGAAGGCACTACAATGGATCAGGGAATACCTGTCAGGAAGACAGCAGCGAGTCATGGTACGTGGCGAAGTGTCAGAGTGGGCGCTGGTGACGAGTGGGGTTTCACGGGGCTCAGTCCTAGGACCAGTGCTGTTTCTGGTATTTGTGAATGACATGACGGAAGGAATAGACTCTGAAGTGTCCCTGTTTGCAGATGATGTGAAGTTGATGAGAAGAATTCAATCGGACGAGGACCAGGCAGAACTACAAAGGGATCTGGACAGGCTGCAAGCCTGGTCCAGCAATTGGCTCCTGGAGTTCAACCCCACCAAGTGCAAAGTCATGAAGATTGGGGAAGAGCAAAGAAGACCGCAGACGGAGTACAGCCTAGGGGGCCAGAGACTACAAACCCCACTCAAGGAAAAATATCTTGGGGTGAGTATAACACCAGGCACATCTCCTGAGGCGCACATCAACCAAATAACTGCTGCAGCATATGGGCGCCTAGCAAACCTAAGAACAGCATTCCGACATCTTAACAAAGAATCGTTCAGGACTCTGTACACTGTGTACGTTAGGCCCATACTGGAGTATGCAGCGCCAGTTTGGAACCCACACCTAGCCAAGCACGTAAAGAAGCTAATGAAAGTGCAAAGGTTTGCAACAAGACTAGTCCCGGAGCTAAGGGGTATGTCCTACGAGGAGAGGTTAAGGGAAATCGACCTGACAACACTGGAGGACAGGAGAGATAGGGGGGACATGATAACGACATATGAGATACTGAGAGGAATTGACAAGGTGGACAAAGACAGAATGTTCTAGAGATGGGACACAGCAACAAGGGGACACAGTTGGAAGTTGAAGACTCAGATGAATCACAGAGTTGTTAGGAAGTATTTCTTCAGTCACATAGTGGTCGGGAAGTGGAATAGTTTAGGAAGTGATGTAGTGGAGGCAGGCTCCATACATAGCTTTAAGAAGAGGTATGATAAAGCTCATGGCGCAGGGAGAGTGACCCAGTAGCGGCCAGTGAAGAGGCGGGGCCAGGAGCTATGAATCGACCCCTTCAACCACAACTAGGTGAGTACAACTAGGTGAGTACACACACACACACACACAGAACCACCCCCAGAACCCCACAACCAAACACTATCCCAACACAAACCACAATCCACACTTACAGACCCCACCTCACCCTACACTGATAGGTCCCCCACCCCCACAGACTCCCCAAAACACAGTGTTGGAGAGGAAACTGAAGGTATGGTTCACTAACACTGATGGAATAACGAATAAGTGGGAGGAGTGGCACGAAAGAGTCAAATAGGCATCACTGGACATCATAGCTCTCACAGAAACAAAGCTCACAGGGATGATAACAGATGTCATCTTTCCAACGGGATACCAGATGCTGAGGAAAGAAAGAGGGAACAGAGGAGGTGAAGGAGTGACCGCTTATCAAAAACCGATGAAATTTTGATGAGCTTGAGAAAGGAAACAGAGGAGAAGCAAGATAATACATAATAGGAACGCTTCAGTCTGGAGGTCGAAAAGGTGGTAATTGCAGTGATGAATAACCCACCACAGAACAGCAGGAGGCTGTGTATGTATGATGATTGTAATAGAGCGATGGTTGACACACTGGCTGAAGTGGCCAGAAGGGCCCATGCGAGCAGGGCGAAGCTGCTGATTATGGGTGATTTCAACCACAAGGAAATCGATTGGGAGAACCTGGAGCCACATGGGGGCCCAGAAACGTGGAGGGCTAAGATGATGGAGGTGATACTGGAAAACCTCATGTACCAACACGTAAGGGGCACTACCAGACAGAGAGGAGAGGATGAACCAGCAAGACTGGACCTAGTACTCACAATGAGTAGTGCAAATATTGAGGACATCACATATGAAAGACCCCTCGGGGCCAGTGATCACGTGATTCTGAGCTTTGAATACATAGTAGAGTTACAAGTGGAGAGGGAAGCAGGAAGGGCAGGACGAATGAAGCCAAACTACAAGAAAGGACTACGCAGGCATGAAGAATTTCCTGCATGGGGTTCAGTGGGACAGAGAACTGGCAGAGAAGTCAGTAAACGAGATGATGGAATATGTGATAACAATATGCAAGGAAGCTGAGGAGAGGTTTGTACCCAAGGGTAACAGAAATAACGAAAAAGCCAGGATGAGCCCGTGGTTTACCCAAAGGTGTAGGGAGGCCAAAACCAAGTGTGCTAGAGAATTGAAGACGTATAGAAGGCAAAGGACCCAGGAGAATAAGGAGAGCAGTCGTAGAGCCAGAAATGAATATGCACAGGTAAGAAGGGAGGCCCAATGACAATATTAGAATGACATAGCAGAGAAAGCCAAATCTGACCCAGCAGGAGGAAAACAACAGTCAAGGACCAGGTAAGCAGGCTGAGGAAGGAAGGAGGCGAGGTCACAAGAAACGACCGTGAAGTATGTGAGGAACTCACAGAGGAGACAGAAGGGACTCCAGAAAGACGGAGAGGTGGGGTACACCATCATGTGTTGGACACAATACATACAACTGAGGAAGAAGTGAAGAGGCTGCTAAGTGAGCTAGATACCTCAAAGGAAATGGGGCCGGATAACATCTCTTCATGGGTCCTGAGAGAGGAAGAAAGGGCGCTATGTGTACCACTAACAACAATCTTCAACACATCTATCGAAACAGGGCGACTACCTGAGGTATGGAAGACAGCAAATGTAGTCCCAATTTTTACTAAAGGAGAAAGACACGAAGCATTAAACTACAGACCAGTGTCACTGACATGTATAGTATGCAAGGTCATGGAGAAGATTATCAGAAGAGTGGTGGAGCACCTAGAAAGGAATGAGCTTATCGACGACAGCCAGCACGGTTTCAGGGACGGTAAATCCTGTATCACAAACCTTCTGGAGTTCTGTGACAGGGTGACAGCAGTAAGACAAGAGAGAGAGGGGTGGGTAGATTGCATTTTCTTTGACTGTAAGAAGGCGTTTGACACAGTTGCACACAAGAGATTAGTGCAAAAGCTGGAGGACCAGGCAGGGATAACAGGGAAGGCACTGCAGTGGATCAGGGAATACTTGTCAGGAAGACAACAGCGAGTCATGGTACGTGGCGAGGTGTCAGAGTGGGCACATGTAACAGGCGAGGTGCCACAGGGGTCAGTCCTAGGACCGGTGCCGTTTCTTGTATTTGTGAACGACATGACGAAAGGAATAGATTCCGAAGTGTTCCTGTTTGCAGATGATGTGAAGTTGATGAGAAGAATTCAACCGGAAGAGAACCAGGCAGCACTATAACGAGATCTGGACAGGCTACAGGCCTGGTCCAGAAACTGGCTCGTGGAGTTCAACCCCACCAAGTGCAAAGTCATGAAGATTGGGGAAGGGCAAAGAAGACCACAGTCAGAGAACAGTGTAGAGGGCCAGAGACTACAAACCTCACTCAAGGAAAAGGATCTTGGGGTGAGTATAACACCAGGCACATCTCCTGAGGCGCACATCTACCAAATAACTGCTGCAGCATACGGGCGCCTAGCAAACCTAAGAACAGAATTCCGATATCTTAATAAGGAATCGTTCAGAACCCTTTACACTGTGTACGTTAGGCCCATATTGGAGTATGCAGCACCAGTTTGGAACCCAAACCTAGCCAAGCATGTAAGGGAAGTAGAGAAAGTGCAAAGGTTTGCAACAAGAGTAGTCCCGGAGCTAAGGGGTAGGTCCTACAAGGAGAAGTTTAGGGAAATCGACCTGACGGCACTGGAAGACAGGAGAGATAGGGGGGATATGATAACGACATATAAAATACTGAGAGGAATCGACAAGGTGGACAGAGACACGATGTTCTAGAGATGGGACACAGCAACAAGGGGTCACAATTGAAAGTTGAAGACTCAGATGAATCACAGGGATGTTAGGAAGTATATCCTCAGTCACAGAGTTGTCAGGAAGTGGAATAGTCTTGGAAGTGATGTAGTGGAGGCAGGATCCATACACAGAGGTATGATGAGGTATGATGAAGAGGTATGATGAAGCTCATGTAGCTGGAAGAGTGTCCTAGTAGCGGCCAGTGAAGAGACTGGGCCAGGAGCTGTAACTCGACACCTGCAACCACAACAAGGTGAGTGCACACACGCACACACACACACACTAGTCATGGTACGAGATGAAGTATCACAATGGAAGCCTGTGACGAGCGGGGTTCCACAGGGGTCAGTCCTAGGACCTGTGCTGTTTTTGGTATATGTGAATGACATGATGGAAGGGATAGACTCAGAAGTGTCCCTATTTGCAGATGATGTGAAGTTGATGAGAAGAATAAAATCAGATGAGGACCAGGCAGGACTACAAAGAACTGGACAGGCTGGACACGTGGTCCAGCACTGGCTACTCGAATCTGACCCCGCCAAATGCAAAGTCATGAAGATCGGGGAAGGGCAAAGAAGACCGCAGACAGAGTATAGGCTAGGTGGCCAAAGACTGCAAACCTCACTCTAGGAGAAAAATCTTGGGGTGAGTATAACACCGAGCACGTCTTCGGAAGCACACATCAACCAGATAACTGGTGCAGCATATGGGCGCCTGGCAAACCTGAGAATAGCGTTCCGATACCTCAGTAAGGAATCGTTTAAGACACTGTACACCGTGTACGCCATACTGGAGTATGCAGCACCAGTTTGGAACCCACACCTGGTCAAGCACGTCAAGAAATTAGAGAAAGTGCAAAGGTTTGCAGCAAGGCTAGTTCCAGAGCTAAGGGGAATGCCCTACGAAGAAAGGTTAAGGGAAATAGGCCTGACGACACTGGAGGACAGGAGGGTTAGAGGAGAAATGATAACGACATACAAAATATTGCAAGGAATAGATAAGGTGGACAGAGACAGGATGTTCCAGAAATGGGATTCAGAAACAAGGGGGCACAATTAGAAGTTGAAGACTCAGATGAGTCAAAGGAATGTTAGGAAGTATTTCTTCAGTCACAGAGTTGTCAGGAAGTGGAATAGTCTGGAAAGTGAGGCAGTGGAGGCAGGAACCATTCATAGCTTTAAGACGAGGTATGATAAAGCTCATGGAGCAGGGAGAGAGAGGACCTAGTAGCGATCAGTGAAGAGGCGAGGTCAGGAGCTGAGTATCGACCCCTGCAATCACAAATAGGTGAGCACACACACACACACACACACACACACACACAAGCGCCCAAGCTGGGAGATGGAACAAACGGATGTAAAAAAAGATCTTTGCAGAATTTTTTTGAAGCTTCTAGTCGGTACAAGGTGATAAAGGGAACAGCAAATAGCCTGATAACAACAACCAACGAATATGGAAGAAGAGAAAGAAGGTGGAGGAAAGACAGAGAGAGAGAGAGAGGTCGGTGATTATCCATGTTCTCAAGGAGACCGGTGGGAGGACGAGTGATGATATATGGGTGGTGGAGGATCGAAACTTGCAGGTGTGGAGTACGACTTGCACTAAGTGACATATATTAAGAGAATCAGTGGATGTTCGAGGGTTATAACACACTCAGTCAGGCTGACCGTTTCAATGAAGTAGCACGAGATAAGATTGTGAAATTGAATTGACTGTCAAGCCACTTAGGAAACGACTGCAATGTGTTTCTCGACAGAGACAGAACAGAAACAGAGAGTAAACTACTGAGGAAAAGAATTAGATTCAGGAAATATAACGATAATATGAGGAAGCTGAGCCTCCATAAAGCTCCCTACAGCTCAATAGGGACCATCACCAAGCCTTAGCATTCTTTTCCACTCAAAATCAGTAACTCATAACAAATCTTTCGTTATCACATGTCTTTCCTTACCTTCACTCATCATCCTCACCTCTTACAATGAAAGTGCTTTCCTTACAACCTCCCATTATCCCAACCCTCAAATTCATCTTTCCTCTACTGCACCCTTTGTTCCTTCTTACGTCTACAATCCTGATACCTTCCAGTGCAAGAAACATTTCCACAAACTCCTCCTTTCACCCTTATCAACCAGCCCCCACCTTTCTTGTAATCTCCCTTATCTCCCTGGCCCTTGACCAAGATCAGGAATTCACGAACCAGTAATCAGGAGCACAAATACAAATTTTGCTTTATCTTATATTTTCTCATCTTATTTTTTCTTATCATATATTTTATCAATTCTAATCCTTCTGTTTATTTCCATATCTTTCTTATGTTAGTGTTCATAACAACACATGTAATGACAGGTGTTTCTGATAAGTCTGTGTGTGTTGGTGATGTTGACCTACAGGTCAGCATCATGGTGATGGTGATGTTGACCAACAGGTCAGCATCATGGTGATGGTGATGTCGACCAACAGGTCAGCATCATGGTGATGGTGATGCTGACCTGTAGGTCAGCATCACCATCACACATTGACCTCTAGTTTCAGGATGAGTTTGAAGGGAAGAGAAACTCACCAATTTCTTCAAGGGGGTTGAAGGGAAGGTTATGCTCTGATGCAAGTGAAGGACTCTTGATCTAAAGAATTGGAGCAAGCCTTCCCTTCCACGAATCAAACTCAATTACCTCTTATTTTCCCAAGTGATGTAAAACCCCTGTGGATTTAGCGTTTGTCCGTCAATAATAATTAACGTACAAGAGACCACGAATAATTGTACTGTCAGTCGTGGGAAGATAACTTATCATTAAATACAAATACAAACTGTGATTATTTCACAGTTAGAGTAAACCAAGTGTACTGTTTATAACTGAGACATAATGTACACAATGTAATATAAAATATTGTCCAAAAATGCACGCAATATTGTATAACAGTGACAGAGCTAGGATGGTATTAGATTTAATCATGACATGTACCGCACACAATATTATATTAAACACTGGTATATGGTACACAGAATGCTGAACATAACACTGACATATAGTGAACACACTGTTTTACTTAACAATGTATATAACAATAATAATAATAATAATAATAATAATAATAATAATAATAATAATAATAATAATAATAATAATATAATAATAATAATAATAATAATAATAATAATAATATAAATTTTTTTATAGTAATATTATTAAATATTATTAAACATATTTTTATTAACACATCGGCCGTTTCCCACCAAGGCAGGGTGGTCCGAAAAAGAAAAACTTTCATCATCATTCACTCCATCACTGTCTTGCCAGAGGCGTGCTTACACTACAGTTAAAAAACTGCAACATTAACACCCCTCCTTCAGAGTGCAGACACTGTACTTCCCGTCTCCAGGACTCAAGCCCCGCCTGCCGGTTTCCCCGAATCCCTTCATAAATGTTACTTTGCTCACACTCCAACAGCACGTCAAGTATTAAAAACAATTTGTCTCCATTCACTCCTATCAAATACACTCACGCATGCTTGCTGGAAGTCTATTAACCCCCCCCCTCCTACCATTCCTAGGCCGACCCCTATCCCGGCTACCCTACACTACAGATTTATATACTATCGTAGTCATTCTATTTTGTTCCACCCTCTCTACATGTCCGAACCACCTCAACAACCCCTCCTCAGCCCTCTGGATAATAGTTTTGGTAATTCCGCACCTCCTCCTAATTTCCAAACTACGAATTCTCTGCATTATATTCACACCACACATTGACCTCAGACATGACATCTCCACTGCCTCCAGCCTTCTCCTTGTTGCAACATTCACCACCCATGCTTCACACCCATATAAGAGTGTTGGTATAACTATACTCTCATACATTCTCCTCTTTGCTTCCATGGACAAAGTTCTTTTTCTTCATAGACTCCTCAGTGCACCACTCACCCTTTTCCCCTCATCAATTCTATGATTCACCTCATCCTTCATAGACCCATCTACTGACATGTCCACTCCTAAATATCTGAATACATTCACCTCCTCCATACTCTCTCCCTCCAATCTGATATCCAATCTTTCATCACCTAATCTTTTTGTTATACTCATCACCTTACTCTTTACTATATTCACTTTTAAGTTTCTTCTTTTACATACCCTACCAAACTCATAATATAATATTATAATTGAATATTATTTTAAAGTCATGGTGCACACATTATTATTATTATATTTAACAGAAACAGAGTGCACACAATGATACTGTGAATGATTTTCACTTAAGTACAGTAACAAAAATACATTCTGTACAGAGTGAACTTATAAGTGTACGAGTCTTCCCTAACAGTTCCCTTCGATTGACCCTCTAAAATCAGACATACCACAAGGGGACCTTGATTTACGTCATCTCCACAGTTTATGGGATTGATCAGAAACAACAGTTTAATCCAAAAAAGATAAGGAGAATAGACTGTATTCTGGTAATTACTTAAATACAAATAAGGGTAAGAATGTCGTGTGGAATGTATTCTAAACATACATCAACACTTGAGTGTTGCTGCGTGTTTCTGACCCAAAGATTCTCTATGTACACCTAGGGATCTAGAAGGGACAAGATCAGAGGCAATAAAGTTGACTGAGTAATAGTTCCTGGGTATTTCTTAATTAATTAATTAATTAATTAATAATAATAATAATAATCTTTATTTCTACAAGTACATGATACAACTTATGCAGACCATAGCTGACGTCAGTGACATACTGTGACGTACTATATTGAAAGCGACTGGTTACGAAGAGCATTTCCCGCAACTTAGGTTTTAATCTTGTCCCCCAGGATGCGACCCACATCAGTCGGCTAACACCCAGGTACCTACTTGTTGCTAGGTGAACAGGGGCAGCAGGTGTAAGGAAACACGCCCTAATGTTTCCACCCGTACCGGAGAGTAAACCGCGGACACTCAAGTGTGAGCTGAGTGCTCTACGAACCGCGCTACAAGTCACCTTTACCAGTTACTTAATAATGGATACACATTACACAGAATCTTCAGCTGCAATGTTTTTAATAATTAGGAACGGTTTATGGTGTCTTGATAATGGTAGTTGGGTACAAATTATAAGAGGAATTATTTGAGAAATCGCAGATTTTCCCAGGTAGAAAATTACATTCGACCTGGTATCACCATGTTCAGTGCAACACATTATTAAGAAATACTGTTAAGAAACACTATTAAGTAAGTTACTGTTAAGAAACACTATTAAATAAGTTACTGTTAAGAATCACAATTAATTGACTGTTAAGAAACACTATTAAGTTACTATTAAGAAACACTATGAAGTGACTGTTAAGAAACACTATCGTTGTAAACGTAAATTCCCACTTCTATATAAATATTGACATGTGGTTCACACATTGTAATAATTAATTACATTTTGTTTACACTAACATAATTACATCGATCAGAATGTTATGTTTAACAACATTTAGTGAACACAATGTTACATCTAACAATAACATGGTTGCTATGTTTACGAACGTACAGTGTTGGCTGTGAGGTCGGAGTCAGCGGTGAGCTGTGAGGAAGAGAGCGTGTGTGAGCTCTCAGAGACGACAGATTCATCTCCCCTCCACCACCACGCTCTCTGTCCCCTACACTTAGGTAAGATATACCATACTTACCTTATTTACTATCAACCTTGCTCTCTTTTCACTTAGGTGATAGATTCCATAATTATCTTATTCCTTTCTTTCCCTTGTCTTGCGTATTAAAATCAATTTACTTTATGTAAGTTCGCTTTATGCGACATCATACTACTACTACTACTACTACTACTACTACTACTACTACTACTAATATTTATCTCTACAAGTACATGAAATGACTTATACAAACCATAGCTGACATCAATGACATATATAGAAAGCCCCTTGTTATGCAGAACATTTCGGGCAACTTAGGTAAATTTTATCCCCTGGATGCTACCCACACCAATCAGCTAACACCCAGGTACCTACTTACTGCTAGGTGAACAGGGACAGCAGGTGCCCCAAGGAAACACGCCCACTGTTTCCACCTGTACCGGGGATCAAACCACGGACACTCAGAGTGTGGTTCTACGTTCTGTTCCCACCATACAATTTAATGAATTCTATACTGACAACATTACGATCCTATCTTACATGTCCTCTTAAGTTACTCTTGCAGATAGTTTAATCCGAGGACTATAAGCTACCATATATTTTCCTGAAAGAGACAAGACTGTCAACCAGACTCCAGCACTGAGAGTCTAGTGCTGCTTCTTTAATATAATATTATTAATTTTAAGATTCCATGTCTAGCTGTACACTGTAACAGTTTCAATCCTCTCTTCTCTCTATCATTCCTCCTTCAATCCTCTCCTCACTTCAACAATCCTCCTGCAATTCTCTCTTCTCTCCAACATTCCTCCTTCAATCCTCTCTTCTCTCCAACACTTTTCCATCACCCCTTTCTCACCCAAAAGTTCTCCCACCCCTCCTTACCCCAACATAATTAACCCCAACACAGTTAACTTGCCCTAACACAGTTCACTTGCCTCAATACAATTAACTTGCCCCAACACAATTAACTTACCCCAACACAATTAACCCCAACACAATTAACTTACCCCAACATAATTAACCCAACACAATTAACTTACCTCTCCCGGCTGCCATCACTTTTCTTCTCAATGTCTGAGTCCACAACCTTCCTTCCCCACCAATGACTTCCCTCCTTCATCCATTCTTCTCTCTCCAACACTCCTTCACACTTGCCTGCTCTCCAACACTCCTTCACACTTGCCTGCTCTCCAACACTCCTCCCTCACCCCTCCCTGTTCACCAACATTACTGCCTCACCTCTCCCTGTTCACCAACACTACTGCCTCACCCCTCCCTGTCCACCAACACTTCTCCCTCACTCCTCCCTGTACACCAACATTACTGCCTCACCCCTCCATGTCCACCAACACTACTCCCTCACCCCTCCCTGTCCACTAACATTACTGCCTCACCCCTCCCTGTCCACCAACACTACTCCCTCACCCCTCCCTGTCCAATAACATTACTGCCTCACCCCTCCCTGTCCACCAACACTACTCCCTCACCCATCCCTGTCTACCAACTTTACTGCCTCACCCTCCCTGTCCACCAACCTTCTCCCTCACCCCTCCTGTCCACCAACATTACTGCCTTACCCCTCCCTGTTCACCAACATTACTGCCTAACCCTCCCTGTCCACCAACATTACTGCCTCACCCCTCACTGTCCACCAACATTCTGCCTCACCCCTCCCTGTCCACCAACACTACTCCCTCACCCGTCCCTGTCCACCAACATTACTGCCTCACCTCTCCCTGTTCACCAACATTACTGCCTCACCCCTCCCTGTCCACCAACACTACTGCCTCACCTCTCCCTGTTCACCAACACTACTGCCTCACCCCTCCCTGTCCACCAACACTTCTCCCTCACCCCTCCCTGTCCACCAACACTACTCCCTCACCCCTCCCTGTCCACCAACACTACTCCCTCACTCCTCCATATCCACCAACACTCCTCCCTCACCCCTCCCTGTCCACCAACACTACTCCCTCACCCCTCCATATCCCCCAACACTCCTCCCTCACCCCTCCCTGTCCACCAACACTACTCCCTCACCCTCCATATCCACCAACACTCCTCCCTCACCCTCCCTGTCCACCAACACTTCTCCCTCACCCTCCCTGTCCACCAACACTACTCCCTCACCCTCCTGTCCACCAACACTACTCCCTCACCCCTCCATATCCACCAACACTCCTCCTCACCCTCCCTGTCCACCAACACTACTCCTCACCCCTCCCTGTCCACCAACACTACTCCCTCACCCCTCCCTGTCCACCAACACTCCTCCCTCACCCTCCATATCAACCAACACTCCTCCCTCACCCTCCTGTCCACCAACACTACTCCCTCACCCCTCCATGTCCACCAACACTCCTCCCTCACCCCTCCATATCCACCAACACTCCTCCCTCACCCCTCCCTGTCCACCAACACTACTCCCTCACCCCTCCATGTCCACCAACACTCCTCCCTCTTTCCTCCCTGTCCACCAACACTACTCCCTCACCCCTCCATGTCCACCAACACTCCTCCCTCACCCCTCCCTGTCCACCAACACTACTCCCTCACCCCTCCATGTCCACCAACATTCCTCCCTCACCCCTCCATGTCCACCAACACTCCTCCCTCATTCCTCCCTGTTTTCCAATACGCCTCTTTCATACACTTTCCTTCCTTACCCCTCTCTGTCCTCCTAAATATTTATCTTCCTTTCGTTCATCCCTTTACTCACTCCTTTCTGAACCTTCACTATCCTCCAACACTTCTCCCTAACACGTCATCCAACACCCCTCCCACACCCGCAACCCCCATCACTCACCATCTCCATCATTCTCCCTCACTCACCACCCCATCATCCTCCCTCATCCAACACCTCTAACACCCCATCTTCATCCTCCCACATTAATACCCCATCTTCACCCTCGAAATTCAACACTCCATCTTCACCCTCCCACATTAACACCCCATCTTCACTCTCGAAATATAACACCCCATCTTCATCCTCCCACATTAACATTTCATCTACACCTTCCCACATTAACACCCCATCATCACCCTCCCACATTAACACCCCACCTTCACTCTTCCACATTAACACCTCAGCTTCACCCTTCCACATTAACACCCCAGCTTCACCCTTCCACATTAACACCCCATCTTCACCGTCCCACATTAACACCTCTCTTAAGTAAGTAAGTTTATTCAGGTATGCACAAATACAGTTACATAGATCATCATACATAACGCATATGTGTAGAAAACCTAGGATAACCCAAAAAAGTCAGAGTGACTTATTTCCATTGGGGTCCATTAATATCTTTTTCTCACTAGGTTTCTCTCCAGGGAGCTCTCTCCCCTATACGGGGCTCTGTCAAATATTTTATAAGCATCTGTCTCTCCCCAAGAATCACACTGTCAAACTATCTATCTCTTTGTCTGTCCCTGAAAATAACTCTGAGAGACGTTCTATGTATCTCTGTCTCTCCCCAGGAAGCACCCTTTCAAGTGTTTTATATCCATCTGTCTTTTCCAAAACGCATTCTCTTAAACGTTCTATCTCTACCTGACTCTCCCTAAGCAATGTTTCGTCAAATTTTCAGTCTCTTTGTCTCTCTCTATGAAGCACATTGACAAACGTTCTTTATCCTTGTCTCTCTGCAATTCTCTGAAGAAGGAAATCAGTGATGGGGACTGGAAAAGGCGAATGGGGTAATAAAACCCTGAACAGTGAAAGCCCAACAGTTGTCATCCTACCAGAAACGTAAATGTCACTATCGCAGCAAGGTATGGCAACACCGCATATCCAAACAAAAACAGTGGCGCACAGCTCTTATAGTGGCGCTGTTAAGTGGCGATATCCAAACTAATCCAGGACCTCAAACTATTGCACAGAGTCAAAACAGATAAGTGAAGGTGATAATGACGGTTTAGTAGCTAGGAATGTTAACCTTAACTCTATATGTAATGCATACATACGGCATTGTAAGACAATAGAACCATTCTTATTATCTCAGACACTACCAGACATATGTATACACAGTACTAGGTATGAAAGAAGAACAGTAAATATACCTTATGTAAAATGTGCAAGGGATGGGTGCATAATGGATATGTTTTCGATTATGTTAATGATACCAGATTTCATTTGTTTGTAACAAATGCACTTTGGTACAGTTACCCTTCAGCAGTGATGACTTAGCTTACAATCCAAGACCTGATTTAAATGACGATTAACTGGAAATTCTATGGTTTGAAGTTTTGCTTCCCAAGACCAAACCCATCTTAGTAGGAACTAGTTAATGACCAGTTCTTAGAATAAGACTTTTCAAGAGTCTTGTCCGGACTTGATAACAACTACGAGACAGTAATACTGGGAGACTTCAATATCTGTTTTCAACAGCAAAATTACGGGCTATATAAAAGGTATAAGCAAATTCTGGGATTAAATAGTTACACTCAACTAATTAATACACCAACCCGGGGTGCCACTAGCACGTTGAGGGACAACACAATAAGTGTCAGGGGCCCAAGATTGTTCAACTGCCTCCCAGCATACATAAGTGGGATTACCAACAAACCCCTGGCTGTCTTCAAGCAAGGACTGGACAGGCACCTAAAGTCGGTACCTGACAAGCCAGGCTGTGGTTCGTACGTTGGACTGCGTGCGGCCAGCAGTAACAGCCTGGTTGATCAGGCTCTGGTCCAACATGAGGCCTGGTCACAGACCGGGCCGCAGGGGCGTTGACCCCTGGAATTCTCTCCAGGTAAACTCCAGGTAAACACAGTTCTCAGCCACCTTAATCCACCACATATTCTGTAACCGCCCTGAGAACATTAGTCAGTCAGGCAGGACAATAAAAATGAGGTGGTGAACTAGAAACTACAGTAAAGAAACACTGGAAATAGGCTACACAATTGTGATTGAATAGTGATAACAAGTTGCATGGACGTAAATGATGCCTGGGAAAGATTGAAGGCAAACAGACAGGATATTGCAGCGCTAATTGAATTCCAAATGGTGAGGAACAAAGTGCAGAGGCTTATAAAAGGTGCAAAGGCAAGGCATTTTTGCTAAAAAATCGAAGAGTACAAGAATAACCCCAGAAAGCACTGTCAACGCAAAACATACAGACTTCCACGACACATACACTAACATACATGGGAACCAACTGCAACAATTAATCACACGAAAACACTTATACACCTCGGTCCTCACTTCAACACCTTTGGTTCTATGGGCCAGGGAAAACCAGATATAATTATTACAAATAGAGCCAGCCTCTACCTTCTCCACCACATTAAAAAAAATAGTTGTAATAGACTATAATTTTTAAAGGGGTGGACCGGTAAGCCAGCGGAAGGCCTCGGTCAGGTGACCAAAGCTTCTACGGCGGGTCATCATCTGACTAAAACCCGCGTCAGGAAACACTTGTCCGGTGTCCTGACGAACCGAACCTAACCTAAACCTGACCCCCTCTCTTGCTCAGACCACATACCCATCACCCTTCACATCTCTTCATACCCTATTCTCATTCCCTCAAGACATATTCCTACCTTCTCTAGGGCGAACTAGGACTCTTTTAAACAACACTTGAATAATACTAACCTCTCTCATAACTTCGACAACAGACCTACATCAGACACTGACACACAGATAGCACATACGCAAGACTCTATAACACAGGCTGCTTGTTACGCAGAAATTGGGGTTTTCCTGCCGCCTAATGCCTTGTCTAAGGGCAAAGGGTAAAAGTTACACAACACACCTGTAAAACTAGGCCTTCCAGGTCTATCCCCATAAACAAAGCTGATATTACCAGTGTGGTTTAGTGCTCTACTGGGTTAGGGTATCAGAAGGTTCCACACAAAAATTCCTAGGTAAGAAAATATAAATTTATTTACTTATATTAAACTATATACAGTCCAAACACACCTCTTCACATATCAATTAGCCAAACCCCCTCAAAAACAGTACAGGACGGAGAAGGCGGCCGGGTGGTCACTTCAAAAACAAAACAATTCACTATGGGGTCGGCCCAGCCACCGCTCCCATCCTCCAGAACACATCTCCTATTTCTTCAGTTCACACTCGTCCTTCCGGGCCCCGACCATGTCCGAGCCCAGGGTGTGTACTGGTACACCATTAAAAGTGCCTATGGCTTGAGTTAGCTACACAAAAAGGGAATACAACATCACAAACTTAGCTGAACCCAGGCTCCGTCTCGCCCCTGCTACCATGCTGCCGCCATGTGTAACACAAGCCACGCCAACCTCCTCCCCACAAACATTTGGAAAATAAATCCCTAGCTGGATTTCTCTATTTCACAGCTTAAACTTACTTTACAGTATTCACCAAAAGCACAGCATATTTCTAAAATTATCATTTACATTTATCTAAAGGTTATACATTGTTATTACTGTTTTTCCTAATTACCTGAAATTTATGGCACACTTCTCCAATAGCTATATATTACGTATATTTAAATGTCATGCAGAAACCTGCATAACATGCTCAAAATGCAGTTCATAAAAACAGTACACTGTCAGATACTCCTTCAGTCAATCAGAAAGGACGAAACGCCTTCTTTTCTACTACCGTCACCGCTTTGCCAACAATCACCACAGATATGCACATGTCAGTAAAGACCTCACCTCCTGAGAAACATCATCCGTAGCTTCGATGAGGACCATGCCAAACACTAGCTGTCCCTCATCCAGGCTGTTGATTCACGCCGCATACGGAACCCCAGGGAATTCTGCACTTTCATCCGGAAGGTCACTGGAGTCCCAAAAACAACACACTTCCAACACATAACACAAAAACACAAACATTAAAGACCCAACACAATCAGCACATGCCTTCAAAGACATATGGGAAAACATTTTCGATCCTCATCCTCCTGACCCAGAAGCACAACAACACACACTAGATATAGGACACTGGGTCTCCACACATAGACACATCACCTGTCCTGACCCTATCATACAGCTATCTTCTCTCACCTCCACCCACGTTCTCAACACTCCTTTCTCTCAAACTCTTGTTAAATCCTTAATCTTGAAGCTTCCTCCCAAAGCACCTGGAGCTTCTGGACTTTCCCACCACATTCTCTGCCACCTCAGTGACTGTCATTTCTGCTCTTACTGATCTTCACAATGCTTGCCTTGCCTCTGGCTACTTCCTTCCCTTTTCAAAAATGCCATCGCCACACTTATCCCGAAACCTAACAAGGACCCAACTGACCCGAGGAACTATAGACCCATCAGCCTATTAGAAACCCTCGGAAAGACCTTTGAACGACTCATAAACAAAAGACTGAGGACTCACTTACAGACGAACCACCTCCTGACCGACCAACAATTTGGCTTCCGCCAACACCGCTCGACGCAAGCAGCCCTTAATTTCATTCTGAACTATATTCTAATCAATGAGGTCCAAGGATGCACAACGGCCCTGGTTGCTAAGGACGTGGAGAAAGCCTTCGACACGGTCTGGCATTCGAGGCTCAAGTACAAGCTATGTAACCTTTTCGACCTTCCTCCGAATGTCAAAAAATTACTATGCAACTTCCTTGACGGTCGTGCGATGCGAATTAAGTTCCGAAACTGTCTCTCTGACTCCTCATGCACAAACGACATCCAGATCCTGCACATAACAACACACTAGCATACGCTGATGACATCACACAACTCACCGCACATGAACAATGCAGATATCTATCACTCAGAACACAACGCGAGGTAGACAGGATCAGTGCCTGGGAGATTCTTTGGCGCATTAAATCTAATGCCAATAAATCTAAGATTACTTCTTCCCAAAGGGACGCCCACCACCACTACCTGTCGAACTCAGAACCACCACTACAAAAACACCCCTCACACGAACACGCAACACCACTGTCTTTTGAGTTAATTTGGACTCCAATCTTAGACTACACACTCACATAAACGCCAAAAGAGCTATGGTCAGTTCCGCCCTTTGGCGACTGTACAAGCTCATAGGCTCACACCCTCACACTAAACTACACCTGTACAAGGCCCTCATACGCCACTTATCACATATAAACCTTTCCCTCGCTGCCAAAACAAATGTCCTGAAACTGCACAGAATCCAGAACCATGCACTGCGGTGGGTGCTGGGCGTGGCGTGGGACGACTTTGCTACTAGCGAGTCGCTCCACATCAGGACTGGTACCCCGGCGCTGAACGTGTTCTGGAAAAAACTCGGTGACAGGCAGACATAGCGACTAGAAACCCACCAAGACACATGGACGACCTACCTCGACGAAACAATTAGACGGCCAGGTAACACTCTAATCCTCTTCCAATCTTTATACAATCCTGCTCCTCCCCCTCTCTATTCCTATTCCTTATTCCTAACCTCTAAGCTCAACTTCTGCCCTGCCCTCTGCAGGGGTGGACCTTAAAAGACGTCCTTTTTGTACCAAGCCAGTATCCCGTGTTTTTCACTCTCCATCCCTTATTGCATTGAGAAACAGACTACAGCAGACTTGCGTATGGCGTTTGGGCAACACCCATAAGAGAGAGTCTTTTGCCACCCTAAACCCTAACCGGTTCTGCCACTGCGCTCACACAATCTTGCAATCAGCACGATCAAGCAGCCGTTCTATCTACTATGCCAACCAACGCTATGCAGCTGGGTTTAGCCCCGGCACTTTTTCTCCTTTCTCCTTATCCCTTCCTCTCCCCCACTTATCTTCCACTATCCAAATCTCCCTTTCACCCACATGGGTCTTACCTGGGAGTATTAACTAGCTAACTAACTCTGGCAACAACTAAAACAGTTGGGTTATAGCCATAAACCCGTAGATAGATGTAACATAGTACTAAATATCGATAAAGACGTATGCCACGAAACAACTAAAGTGGCAAATTGTTTTAATTCCTACTACACAACTGTCGCATCAACACTAGTAAGTAAACTACCGGTTGCATCAAATACCTTTAACACAGATTCTGATAAGTTTAAAATATACTATACCAATAAAAGGGTAACCCCAAACAGTTGTCAACTAGTAAGTGTATCTCATGACTTTGTGCATAAAGAACTAAGCAGGTTAAACCCAACTAAGAGCACCGGCCCAGATAGCATCCTGTCTAAGTTCTTAAAAGATGGTGCCTCTGAATTGCAAATCCCCATTGTTCACATAATACATTTGTCCATCACTACTAATACCGTACTGGTGGGGTTCAAGGAGGCCAGAGTTACTCCTATGCTGATGTCAGCAACTATAGGCCTGTTAGTATACTCAGTGTAATATCCAAAATTCTAGAGAGGGCGGTGTACTGTCAAGAAGTTAAGTATCTTAATGACAACATTATTCTTAGTTATCAATCAGGTTTTAGGAGATCTTACTCAACCGACACCTCCCTAATCAATCAGACGGATTACATGAGAACTGAAATGTCGATAGGGAACCTCATATTAATGGTAACTTTAGACTTGCAAAAGACCTTCAGTACTGTCAACCAGAATATATCACGTAAAAAACTTCAAGATAGTGATGTATCGGATTTCTGCATCCGCATCCACGGAACATCCGCACAGTTTCTTACATCCGCATCCGCATTTTACTGTAAACAGATATCCGCATATGCATCCGCATCCGAATCCGCGGAACATTCGCACAATTTCTTACATCTGCATCAGAAAAATAAGTAAGACATCCTCATACACATCCGCAACCGCGGATATCTAAATTTTCACATCCGATACATCTCTACTTCAAGATATCAGCATAGGTTCTGTAGACTGGTTTAAGTCCTACCTTAGCAACAGGACATATATTGTCAAAATCAACAAAACAGAATCAGAACCCCTGTCGATAGCATGTGGAGTTCTCCAAGGTAGTATTCTGGGTCCCTTATTGTTCCTATGTTATGTAAACGACATGCCCATCAGATGACAGTGCTCTGTTGGTGTCAGTAAAGCCCCACAAGATATGGCTAATGTAAGAACACTGGTACTGGAGTCCTGCAGCAAATGGTTAGTAGACAACAAACTATTGTTACACCTCGGGAAAACGGAAGCCATACTCTTTGGCACGAAATATAAACTGAGAAGGGTAAATAATTTTAATGTCCGGAGTAATGGGGAATCCATCACTTCAGTTTCCTCAGTAAAATATCTGGGAATCCCTTTTGACCTGTTCATGTCAGGAGAATTGATAGGGAACAACGTAGTAAAGAAAGCGAATGCCATACTGAAGTTCCTCTACAGACAAGCACAGTGTCTACCTACTGAGGCTCACAGGACCCCATGTCTAGCCCTTATACAATGTCATATGGACTTCGCTTGCTCTTCATGGTACTCTGCCTTGACAAAAAAACAACAACTGAAAGATAGACTACAAATCACTCAGAACAAAATGAAGATTCATCACAGACCTAGGTCATCCAGGAGAACATGTAGTCCAGGATGAATTACAACAATTGGAGATGCTGAATGTTAAAGACAGAGTAAAACAACTTAAGTTAAATCAAGTTTATAAAATTGCTCACAAACAGTGTCCAGAATATCTTGCTGCCAATTTTGTCAAGGCTGGGAACCAAAGCAATCACAGTACTAGGGGGAGAGAGCACAACTTTGTAGTTCCCACAGTCAGTGGCCAGGCTTCAAACACCTTTTATTGTACAGCAATAAAGGAATGGAACAGACTGCCTGCACATGTCAAAGCCAGTCATAGCATGAGCCAGTTCAATAAGAGAACCAAAAAGTTCCTAATGAATGTAGCGACAGAAAGGGAGGAGAATGATTTATTATTTTTTTAGGTAACCCACATGTAATTATAAATAACTTATTTTACCTTATTCCTAGTATATCTCCTTTACAGTATAATAATAAGATATTATATCCTTTATAGTATAATAATAATATGGTATTAAAAGGATCCCAATGAAAATAAGTCACTTTGACTTTTTTGTGTTATCCCAGGTTCTCTACACATATGCTGCTATGTATGATAATATGTGTAACTGTATTTGTGTATACCTGAATCAACTTACTTATTCTATGAAGCACACTGTTAAACATTCTTTATCTTTGTCTCACTCTATGAAGCACTGTTAAACGTTCTTTACCTTTGCCTCACTCTATGGTGCACACTGTTAAACGTTCTTTACCTTTGCCTCACTCTATGAATGACTGTCAAACGTTTTTCTTCCATCAGAAATTTATCAATAATTTATTTTTTTAGTGAGGACAGAGCTAGAAGGGCGGCTCAGGTTGACAAAGTTTCAGAACTCAACAGTATCCCACAAACCGCCAAAGACACTACATAACATTTTAGTCTGTTCTAGACCCCTATCAAGCCGTGACTTGAGAATGGTCCAGGAGGGGTCGAAACTTAGTCTAGGTTCTTGTGGGTTGCCCTTGCATTGTTCCAGCCCTGTGTTTAGAGTTAGTTATAAGACGTTCTAACTCAGTGTTGCGGGTTACCTGTGAATAATTCCAACCACTGAATTGTGGGGAAAAGTTAAGTATTTTCTCTGCCGCGGTATTGTGGGTTACCTGGTAATTATTCTAGCCACGTTATTGTTAGTAAACTTTCAAATTTGCCAGTCTCGGAATTGCTGAGTACTTGTGATTATGATATTATTCTCAAGACAGTTTTCTTCATCCTCAGGAGGCAGAGTGGACCTTATGGACCATCGCGGAGCAGCTGACGTCTACACGATATACGGAGACATGGTTGGCAACACTCATCCCGAGACTTCTCAAGTCACTGCAGAGATTTCCCAAGCTCACGCCGGCGCTTACGTGAGCTCTAACCACAATGCACACTCTAACTACTCTCAAGTGGAATCAGTTCCTGGCCACGTAGAACCAGTCCACCCCCACGCAGAACTAGTCCACGCCCACGCTGATCCAGTCCATGCCCACGCTGAACCAGTGCACGTTCACGCAGAGCCAGTCCATGCCCTTGCGGAATCTCAGCCCCACGTCCACCAATCGCAATACATCCAGCGGGAGTATTCTTCTCCCCTCACTGTTGACATGCACCGCTCTGCTTCCTATCACCACATGCCCCTCACCGCTACCTCTGTTCCAGCGCCCATGTACACCCTCGCCTATGCTATGCCAATCGCCCACACCCAAACCCTGCCCCATCCACGCACAAGCCACGTCAGGAATCGCAACACTGCATTCCCACTGCAGCGGAGAAGCAGCTTGTATATGGTAAGAACTACTTCATATTCTTGTAATATAACTTCAACATGTTCAGCAGAATCGCGAAAAATCATATTAAATTTTCACCCAAGGTTTGACCAACTTAATAATTTAAGTAAAAGCTAAACTTTATCCAAGTAGCCTTAAAATGACAATTTTTTTTGACGGTTGTGAAGAATATTAGATTTATGTGTCACCCGCACTACGTATGATAACTTGCTCATATCACTTCCTATTTTTTAGGTGAGTACACTCAGTAAATTGCTCAGAAAAAAACGACTTCAATATTTTCAAAGCGACCATTATATTTAAGTTTGCTTTTGTGTTGGAACTTAGAATGTCGCCAAAAGTTTTCATTAAATCTAACAAAAAGTCGAATAAAAGACATAACTATCAAGTCAATCGGATAATGTAAATCAGCCATTTTCTAAGATTACATAAGTAAATGTACATCCTAGAAAATCCACGTTGGAAAGAACATGATTCTACCAGCATTGTTCTCCGAATAACATAACCTCCTTGAATAACTAAAGTGTAATGAACACTTGTCAGTGCTCAATAATAACCTGCATAGATACAGAAACACAGAAGGTTAATTGATCTGTACACATAGATCGACCCCTTCTAGGATCCTCTTCAGATGAAGGGAGGGGGGGGAAAATACAGATCAAACAACTTCCTGAGTTTCTGTCTCCAAGTAGGTTTTTATTGAGCATCATCTCCTTGTTTATAGACCATTGTTTGTTCATCAGCCTCGGTCGTGAGCTCATCAAAGTGATGTACCCATATCTCTTGTTTATAGTCCATTGTTTGTTTATCTGTCTCGGTCGTGAGCTCATCCAAGTGATGTACCCATATCTCTTGTTTATAGTCCATTGTTTGTTTATCTGTCTCGGTCGTGAGCTCATCCAAGTGATGTACCCATATCTCTTGTTTATAGTCCATTGTTTGTTTATCTGTCTCGGTCGTGAGCTCATCCAAGTGATGTACCCATGTCTCTTGTTTATAGACCATTGTTTGTTCATCAGTCATGGTCGTGAGCTCATTCAAGTGATGTGCATATGTCTCTTGTTTATAGATCATTGTTTGTTCATCAGTCACTTTCGTGAGCTCATCCAAGTGATGTGCCCATGTCTCTCGTTTATAGACCATTGTTTGTTCATCAGTCACTTTCGTGAGCTCATCCAAGTGATGTGCCCATGTCTCTTGTTTATAGACCATTGTTTGTTCATCAGTCATGGTCGTGAGCTCATCCAAGTGATGTCCCCATGTCTCTTGTTTATAGACCATTGTTTGTTCATCAGTCACGGTCGTGAGCTCATTCAAGTGATGTACCCATGTCTCTTGTTTATAGACCATTGTTTGTTCATCAGTCATGGTCGTGAGCTCATCCAAGTGATGTGCCCATGTCTCTTGTTTATAGACCATTGTTCATCAGTCATGGTCGTGAGCTCATCCAAGTGATGTGCCCATGTCTCTTGTTTATAGACCATTGTTTGTTCATCAGTCACTTTCGTGAGCTCATCCAAGTGATGTGCCCATGTCTTTTGTTTATAGACCATTGTTTGTTCATCAGTCACGGTCGTGAGCTCATTCAAGTGATGTACCCATGTCTCTTGTTTATAGACCATTGTTTGTTCATCAGTCATGGTCGTGAGCTCATCCAAGTGATGTGCCCATGTCTCTTGTTTATAGACCATTGTTTGTTCATCAGTCACTTTCGTGAGCTCATCCAAGTGATGTGCCCATGTCTCTTGTTTATAGACCACTGTTTGTTCATCAGTCACGGTCGTGAGCTCATCCAAGTGATGTGCCCATGTCTCTTGTTTATAGACCATTGTTTGTTCATCAGTCACGGTCGTGAGCTCATCCAAGTGATGTACGCATGTCTCTTGTTTATAGACCATTGTTTGTTCATCAGTTACGGTCGTGAGCTCATCTAAGTGATATGCCCGTATCTCTTGTTTATAGACCATTGTTTGTTCATAAGCCTCGGTCGTGAGCACATTTAAGTGATGTGGCCATATCTTTTGTTTATTAACCATTGCTTGTTTATCAGCCTCGGTCGTGAGCTCATCTAAGTGATGTGCCCGTATCTCTTGTTTATAGACCATTGTTAGGTGACGACCCGCCGTTGTAGCTTCAGATCAGACATATGAAGTCCGACACTCCGAACAGGTATTACCTGTCACATATATATTCAAGTTGTTGACTGTGGCCTTTGAAGTGTATGATGTTAAAGTAATCATGGAAAAGCACATTCTGTTAGTTTTAAGAACATGTGAATTCCAAATCAACAAGAAACAAATTAAATTATTTTATTAAAAAAAATGTTCCAAATAGTTAGCCTACATATTGAATCAAAGGAAGGAGGACCACTTTGATTTTCGCTTGTGCTGTGCATCGAGACCATAACGTTTCAATGACCAGCAGTAATCCACCATCATGCTGACATTTCATTTGCCCTGGTATCGAGTTTCCATGGTGCAAATATCCTGATGGAACCACCGCTCTCCTTGTTGCTCACGGTAATCCCCACAATTGTTGGGAAAAAAGTCAATTCTAGACCCAAGTTGTTGGAAACTTGAAATCAGGTATTGGATCATTTTTTCACATTCGGGGGAGCGCCTGTTTCCCAGGAAGTTGTGAACAATCTGCTTGAATGAAAACCAGGCATTCACCTCGACACCTGCTAATGCTTCATCAAAATGCTTGTCCTTCATCAATTCCCGAATCTGAGAGCCAACAAAGATTCCCGCCTTTAGCTTGCCTTCACTTATACGAGGAAACTTTGACTCCATTTGCTTGAATGTAGTTCCATTCTTGTTCAAGGCCTTCACAAAAAAAATTCATGAGCCCTAATTTGATGTGGAGTGGTGGCAGCAGAATTTTCTTGGGGTCAACTAGTGGCACAGTTTTCACGTTGTGATTTCCGGGTAAGAAGCTGATTCTTGGTGGCCAGTCTTTTTGTTCATAGTGCTGGCTGTCTGCCCTACTATCCCAAAGACACAGAAAACAGGGATACTTGGTGTATCTGCCCTGAAGATCTAGTAGGAGAGTAATAACTTTTAAATCACCACAAATGAGAAAATTGTGATTCTTGTACTTGATTGCAGATAATAGTGTCTTCATATTTGCGTAAGTTTCTGACATTTGGACACTATGGCTAATTGGCACAGATACAGCTGTGTTGCCATTGTAGAGAAGTACAGCCTTTAAACTTCTTTTAGAATAATCAATGAAGAGTCTCCATTCATCTGCTTTGTATGACATCCCAATGTGTTCAATAAGGCCAGAAATGTTTGAACAGAAATCTAAAGATTCATCTTTGTCAAAAAACTGAGTGAATTCCGCTTCACGATGACGGTACCAAGCGAATGTTGTTCCAGGAGCTAGACGCCTGTGTTCCTTCAGTCTAGAGTCAAGTAACTGTGCACTTTCTTTTGGAACGTAAGGTCTCTCTCCAAGTCATTGAGCTCAACTTGGTTGAAGGGTTTGGGATCGTCATTTGTTGGTGGTTCGTAGTCTACTTCCATCTCCTTAGAATCACTGGTATCAGACTCTGATGAAATTTGCCATGTCTCAGGTGGCATAAGTACAGGAATATCTTCAGAGTGTGGAACAGCCTTATTGCTGAAGGAATATTTGTGTATATTATGCGATCTTTAGTCTTCTTGTTGAATCCAACTTCTTTAGTCATACAAAAGTAGCAGTCATCATGGTGGTTCATCTGCTCCCGTCATACCATTGGTACTTCAAAGGGCATACATTTAAGTTTTCCAACTGACCACATTTGGAGCTTACTGATGCAACTCTTGCAAGCTTTGTGTGGTGCAAATGGTGTGTTCTGGTCTCCAAGTTTGCAGCCAAAATAAGCAAAGTAGCAGCGCTTCAATAAAGGAGTAATGTTGCTCCGGGAATCTGAAGGGATGAATTGCCCGCAGACATAGCAAAATATGTCTGGTGAATTTATGCAGCCTCTAGACATATTAATAATCTGAAAATAAAGAAAAAAATTATTAGATTTAACATTTAATTCAATATAAGGTAATAATTTTAATTGGTAATATACCACTTTCTCATTTACTTATGTTATACAAAAAGAGAAAAGTAACATTTCCTTATAACTTGACAACCTGAAGTGATGGAGATGAATAAAAAACACAATGAATCACTATTTTCCATATACATGTATATACCGAAAAAGATACCATAGAGTCAATAAAAAAAATCATGCAGACCAGTGTTATTATTATTATTAATGAAGATGATTATATTGGATCAAGCAGAGCAGACATATTTTTCTCATGAGAGGCTTCTTAATGGTTTGTATTTATACTAAGACGTCCATTTCTTGAGGCATTCCGTTCTCCCTCAAATACTAAGTGAACCAAGGGGGGGGGGAGATTAATAAAGAGAGTAAGTTCATTTAGGTATATGTAAATGTAAGTATAGCTGTCATTCATAGTTTAACATGCATGTAAATTACCTAAGATAACGCCAAAAAGTAAAAAAATATAAACGTCAATGACTTTTTTTTAGAAAACAATACAAAACTTAGGTACATCCAAAAGTCTAGCTATAAACTCCAGATAAAAATGAGACCACCATGACTACCCTAACCGAAAAAAAAGAAAAAGAAAAGACACATGACCAGCACAAAAAGCATGAGACACTTCATTACTAATGTAAGGAATATACCGCCTGGTGTGCAGCTCTCAGGGGCCAGTCTATCTAGCACACGGAAGGAAGCACTGGCTAGAGAAATAGAATACTATATCGAACGTAAGCTTAGGGAATCATACCGGAGTCAGGAAACACAGAGAGAACTTAAAGCAATGAGTCAAATTGAAAGTCATCCATAATATTTATTTTCTTATGCCAAATCTTTGGGCAATGTGTGTGTTAGTTACCATTTTGTCATAAGCACATGTCGATTAGACACTAGGCCTGTTGTATGTGTGTGTGTGTGTGTGTGTGTGTGTAAGGAAACACTTCGAAATGTTTCCGCCCCGCCGGGAATTGAACCCGGGCTCTCCGTGCGTGAAGCGAGAGATTTAGCCACCAGGCCACCGTGTGTGTGTGTGTGTGTGTGAGAGAGGGTGGTGTGTGTGTGGGTGTGTGTGTGTGTGTGTGTGTAAACTTTTCATTAGCTTTATCACAGCAGATAACTTGGCCAAGTCACGATATTGTTCACTACCCAGTGATTGTTCCCACTTGATCTAGACTTACTACCCAGTGATTGTTCCCACTTGATCTAGACTTACTACCCAGTGATTGTTCCCACTTGATCTTAGACTTACTACCCAGTGTTTGTTCCCACTTGATCTAGACTTACTACCCAGTGTTTGTTCCCACTTGATCTAGACTTACTACCCAGTGTTTGTTCCCACTTGATCTAGACTTACTACCCAGTGATTGTTCCCACTTGATCTAGACTTACTACCCAGTGTTTGTTCCCACTTGATCTAGACTTACTACCCAGTGTTTGTTCCCACTTGATCTAGACTTACTACCCAGTGATTGTTCCCACTTGATCTAGACTTACTACCCAGTGTTTGTTCCCACTTGATCTAGACTTACTACCCAGTGATTGTTCCCACTTGATCTAGACTTACTACCCAGTGTTTGTTCCACTTGATCTAGACTTACTACCTATTTTCCACTGATCTAGACTTACTACCCAGTGTTTGTTCCCACTTGATCTAGACTTACTACCCAGTGTTTGTTCCACTTGATCTAGACTTACTACCCAGTGTTTGTTCCCACTTGATCTAGACTTACTACCCAGTGATTGTTCCCACTTGATCTAGACTTACTACCCAGTGTTTGTTCCCACTTGATCTAGACTTACTACCCAGTGATTGTTCCACTTGATCTAGACTTACTACCCAGTGTTTGTTCCCACTTGATCTAGACTTACTACCCAGTGATTGTTCCCACTTGATCTAGACTTACTACCCAGTGTTTGTTCCCACTTGATCTAGACTTACTACCCAGTGTTTGTTCCCACTTGATCTAGACTTACTACCCAGTGTTTGTTCCCACTTGATCTAGACTTACTACCCAGTGTTTGTTCACACTTGATCTAGACTTACTACCCAGTGTTTGTTCCCACTTGATCTAGACTTACTACCCAGTGTTTGTTCTCACTTGATCTAGACTTACTACCCAGTGTTTGTTCCCACTTGATCTAGACTTACTACCCAGTGTTTGTTCCCACTTGATCTAGACTTACTACGCAGTGTTTGTTCCCACTTGATCTAGACTTACTACCCAGTGTTTGTTCCCACTTGATCTAGACTTACTACCCAGTGTTTGTTCCCACTTGATCTAGACTTACTACCCAGTGTTTGTTCCCACTTGATCTAGACTTACTACCCAGTGTTTGTTCCCACTTGATCTAGACTTACTACCCAGTGATTGTTCTCACTTGATCTAGACTTACTACCCAGTGTTTGTTCTCACTTGATCTAGACTTACTACCCAGTGTTTGTTCTCACTTAATCTAGACTTACTACCCAGTGTTTGTTCCCACTTGATCTAGACTTACTACCCAGTGTTTGTTCCCACTTGATCTAGACTTACTACCCAGTGATTGTTCCCACTTGATCTAGACTTATTTATTAATGTCTGCCTTTACTGATACATTGTCCACTACTGCAGGAGCCCATGAGCACTCCCCTGGTTCCTCTCATCGCTCCTCCTCCCGCTTACGACACTCCCACATCAGCAGCTGGCAGTGACTTCTTCCTGACGCAACGGGAAAGTGTCTCCTGACAAGGATCATTGTCAGTGGATGACCCGCTTAGTAACTAAGCTACCGCTGGTGTACGGGTGTCATATACGTGTGGTTAAGCAAACGCAGGCGTTCACTTGGTATGTACCCTCCAGCATTCAATGGTGTACTGGAGCTAGGCTAAACACCCTATTTATACAACAAATGGTCACATTTACGCATCCTAGGACACCACATAATCTCTCCTGATCATGATGGCGGTGGGTCCCATAGTGGTGAATACTGCCTTCACCGTCTCCCCTCAACACCTGTCTACACACCCACACCAGTCCGTGTCCACACGCCCACGCCAGTGGGTGTCTACACGCCCACGCCAATCCGCCCGACCTGAGCCCGCCCAAGATCTTTCTCACCACTTTGAGCAGCGAGCACTCGGAGAGTGCAGTGTGAGGAACGAGGGTGCAGTGTGAAGAGAGTGCAGTGTGAGGAACGAGGGTGCAGTGTGAAGAGAGTGCAGTGTGAGGAAAGTGCAGTGTTAAGAAAGTGGAGTGTGAGGAACGAGGGTGCATTGTGAAGAAAGTGCAGTGTGAAGAAAGTGCAGTGTGAGGAACGAAGGTGCAGTGTGAAGAAAGTGCAGTGTGAGGAACGAGGGTGCAGTGTGAAGAACGAGAGTGCAGTGTGAGGAACGAGGGTGCAGTGTGAAGAAAGTGCAGTGTGAGGAACGAGGGTGCAGTGTGAGGAACGAGAGTGCAGTGTGAGGAACGAGAGTGCAGTGTGAGGAACGAGAGTGCAGTGTGAGGAACGAGAGTGCAGAGTGAGGAACGAGGGTGCAGTGTGAGGAACGAGAGTGCAGTGTGAGGAACGAGGTGCAGTGTGAGGAACGAGGGTGCAGTGTGAGGAACGAGAGTGCAGGTGAGGAACGAGGTGCAGTGTGAGGAACGAGGTGCAGGTGAGGAACGAGGTGCAGTGTGAGGAACGAGGGTGCAGAGTGAGGAACGAGGTGCAGGTGGAGAACGAGGGTGCAGTGTGAGGAAGAGTGCAGATGAGGAACGAGGTGCAGTGTGAGAAGAGGTGCAGTGTGAAGGAAGTGCAGGTGAGGAACGAGAGTGCAGTGTAAGAACAGGTGCAGTGTGAAGGAAGTGCAGTATGAGGAACGAGAGTGCAGTGTGAAGAATGAGGGTGCAGTGTGAAGAAAGTGCAGTGTGAGGAACGAGGTGAGTGAAAGAAAGTGCAGTGTAAGGAACAAAGGTGCAGTGTGAAGAAAGTGCAGTGTGAGGAACGAGGGTGCAGTGTAAAGAAAGTGCAGTGTGAGGAACGAGGGTCAGTGTAAGAAATGCAGTGTGAGGAACGAGGGTGCAGTGTAAAGAAAGTGCAGTGTGAGGAACGAGGGTGCAGTGTAAAGAAAGTGCAGTGTGAGGAACGAGGGTGCAGTGTAAAGAAAGTGCAGTGTGAGGAACGAGGGTGCAGTGTAAAGAAAGTGCAGTGTGAGGAACGAGGGTGCAGTGTAAAGAAATGCAGTGTGAGGACGAGGGTGCAGTGTAAAGAAAGTGCAGTGTGAGGAACGAGGTGCAGTGTAGAAACGGAAGAAAGGTGCAGGGAAGAAGGCAGTGTGAGAAACGTGAAGATATAGTGTGATGGAACAGGAGTAGGTGATTAAGGTGCAGTGTTATTATCCAGGGTAACCTAATAAAGTTAGTGCGTCATCAAGGACTGGCTGTCTTATTTCCACTGTGGTCCATCATTTTTGTTCCCCAGGATGCCACCCACACCAGTCAACTAACACCCAGGTACCTACTTAATGCTAGGAGAACAGGGGCAGCATGTGTAAGGAACCGTGCTCAACGTTTTCACCCGTGCAGAGGATTGAACCACGGACACTCAGTGTGTGAGGCGATAGCGTTGCCAACCAAACAACGGGGAGAGAGTGAAGTATGAGGAGAGAGTGTAGTGTGAGGGGGAGAGTGTAGTGTGAAGGAGAGAGTGTAGTGTGAGGGGAGAGAAAGTATAATGTGAGGGGAAGAGAGTGTAGTGTGAGGGGAGAGAGTGTAGTGTGAGGGGAGAGAGTGTAGTGTGAGGGGAGAGAGTGTAGTGTGAGGGGGAGAGTGTAGTGTGAAGGGGAGAGTGTAGTGTGAGGGGAGAGAAAGTGTAATGTGAGGGAAGAGAGTGTAGTGTGAGGGGAGAGAGTGTAGTGTGAGAGGAGAGAGTGTAGTGTGAGGGAAGAGAGTGTAGTGTGAGGGGAGAGAGTGTAGTGTGAGGGGAGAGAGTGTAGTGTGAGGGGAGAGAGTGTAGTGTGAGGGGGAGAGTGTAGTGTGAAGGGGAGAGTGTAGTGTGAGGGGAGAGAAAGTGTAATGTGAGGAGACAAGAGTGTAGTGAGAGGGGAGAGAGTGTAGTGTGAAGGGAGAGAGTGTAGTGTGAGGGGAGTGTAGTGTGAGGGGAGAGAGTGTAGAGTGAGGGGAGAGAATGTAGTGTGAAGGTAGAGAGTGTAGTGTGAGTGGTTAGAGTGTAGTGTGAGGGGAGAGAGTGTAGTGTGAGGGGAGAGTGTGTAGTGTGAGGGGAGAGAGTGTAGTGTGAGGGAGAGAGTGTAGTGTGAGGGAAGGGAGAGAGTGAGAGAGAAGTGTGCACCGTGCACTATCCTCAGAGTTTGGGGACGTCTATTATAGTTATTATTATTTGTTTTAAGTGGCTCTCAAGGCATAATGGTTATACAGCTCCTGGGAAACGAAAGACAATCAGCTGTTATCTGAGGGAGAGATAACTCAAATTCCTTGGATCGAGAGCCATTAACTGACGTCAAGGCACACCTGTGAATCCCTGCCAGCCACTGAGATTCTATTCAGACATTTACAAAGCATTAATATTATTGGGAGACTTCCTTATTTTAGTGGAAACTCCTTCATGTTAGCGGATGGCTCATGATGTAAAGAACTGGAGTTACTCTCCCATTCCTTTGATCAAATTTCCCCAATTTCCCAAAATCTGTAAGTTCCACGTGTGTTTAGTGCTTTCCCATGACTGTAGCAATAATTGTGAAAACGGTTCTATGAGTTGTGAAAGTGTTTGAGGATGTTGTGATTAAGTTCAACATCTCTTGTTGACTATGTTGCAAGATGGTTAAATTTGTACGAGTATATCTTACATAACCACAATTGTGCATGTAGTATACAAATAACATCTCACCAACCACTTGTGCACACACTTGTGCACACACTTGCGCACACACTTGTGCACACACTTGTGACACAGATGTAAAGGAGATCTATATATTTTGACCTTTGACTGAGGCTTGAGTATATTTTTCACCTCTGACTGAGGCCTAAGTATATTTTGACCTTCAACTGAGGCTTGAGTATATTTTGACCTTAGACTGAGGCCTGAGTATATTTTGACCTTAGACTGAGGCCTGAGTATATTTTGACCTTAGACTGAGGCCTGAGTATATTTTGACCTTAGACTGAGGTCTGAGTATATTTTGACCTCTAAGGAAATAATATATTTTGGCATCTGAATTTGACTAGAATAAATTTTATCCACTGAGAGACCATAGAATATTTTGACACGAGGCCACTATATTAACATCTTTCTTTATTAGTCACTCAATTTTCTGTCCAATTGGTTTCTCACTTCTCATAGATCTTTGTTTATTATTCCGTAATAAAAATGTGTACATAATTCTTATCCTTATATTTCAGGGGAAACGTTGAATTAATACTGGTGCCAGAGCGTTTGGTAAATGGGAGATATAATCAGAAGTTTGTTGAGAAGTTAGCTAAAAAATGTTGTTTTATACAAAGCTCCTCCTTACCACTCTAGGGCTGAAGCTGCGTCTTTAACTTCCACCTGTGACCCTGTGTACCCAGTTATCCTCCTCTTGAAGAGGTTATCCCTTTTCACCCTTTCTGTTCAGTATTTTCTTAGACCTTCTCTTGTCGTCCCAGGTTCTTTTATTTTGTAATATAATCAAGTTCAAATCCTTTATTTTATCCTGAAATCTAATTGCGTTATTCTCACGACTATTTTCGTGCATACCTCTGCATTTTCTCTAGTCTTTCTCAACTTGCTTAATCAAGTATAGTTTCCTGGCTGCTGCTTCGTATTCCAAGATGACCCTGACATATGTGAGTGACTGTGTTAATATTCCTCAAGGCTAATCTTAGATTTAGCAAACCCCTATTTACCACAAAGTTCATTCTCTTGATGTGTACGTCTGGCATTGTGCTCGAAACTACGCTTACGAATGTTTTTTGTTTTTTTCGATGATAAGGATTTTCAGTCTCTGTTCCCCGAGATCCTTCTCAGTTTCTTGTCTTTCCCTTTCTCCTATTTTGAGTACGTTATATTTTCTGGAGTTGAACTCCCATAGAGAATTATCTGACCATTTACGCAGCATCTTCCGATCCATTTGTAGGCTTTCCTTGTTAGAAAAAAAAAATCCTCAGTAATTGCGCATCATCTGTGAAAAAGAATAAATCTGACAGGTACCAGAAACAATACCGGTCAAAGTGCAAATCCTCAGGGAACCCAACGTGGTACACATAATCATTCTGATGCCTCCTCCCAGGCAATCACTCCTAGTTTCCGTGTCATTGGGTGTTCTTTGATCCACAATACTTCTCTGTAAACTAACCTAGTTGCACTCACCAATTTGTGTTTCCTGGGTCGAGTCATAGCTACGGCCGCATCCTCTCAACTCCAGAGTGTGACCATATTTACTCTAGAGACTATATATAGTGAATGATTTTTATCAAGTTAGCATCACAATTGCTCCTTAGCTCCTCGCATCTCGAAACAGCTTGTCTCTGTCCACTATGACTGATCTCATGAGTATTTTGAATGTCCCTTGATCCTTCTCTCATTTTGTATTACTAGTTTTAGTTAAGTCGCTCCAGTTATTGATCTAATCTCGTTGTAAACGTCAGATATTATTTAGTTTCTATATATAATTGATCAAGTGCAAATTGTATGCTGGCGCTGCATGTTACAAGGGCCAGACGTATGATGGGCTTATTACTCTTAATGATTTTTTATTAATACAGGTTCCTGATAGCCGGTCTTAGTTTAGCTTTCCATACGCTGCTTATTGTGACATTTTTGGAGCAATGTTTATTCGTCGATCTTTCTCCTTGCAAAATGTCTGTAACTTCTTTCCTACCATTTATATTCCATGTTTGATACTCTCACATCCCCTCAAATACTGAAACAATATAACACTAAATACACACACACATTCTCAAGAAAAAAACCATCGACCTATCCCAATTGTTCTTTTAAATTCAACTTTAGGAAGGAGATATAAGAAGTGTTTGATTATATATGCATATATATATATATATATATATATATATATATATATATATATATATATATATATATATATATATATATATATATATATATATATTATGTGGACGAATAGGTAAAACTTGCGGTTTTTGCTTAAATAGCAACGTTCTTCTTGCCGATTAAGGCTAGCGAAAATTTGTGTATGCAATAATTTAGCAAAAATCATTCTGAACGTAGCGAAAAATTTATGTTTCATTGAGTTTGTTTATTATTAAATTATTGTAAAGTTATCTTAATTACATTTAGTAGGATTAAGCTAAATTAAATTGCGCTGTTATACTAAGGTTAGGTAAGTTTTCTAAGGTTCTTTTGTTACAAAATTATTATTTTTTACATTAACATAAATGAAAAAAATATATCTTTAAAGGTGCAAGAGAAAATTTTAGAAAGGAGTTCATGTTAAACGAGTTCTTGCTAATTGACCAACTTTACCTATTCGGCAAGATACACACACACACACACACACACACACACACACACACACACACACACACGTATTTATACATGTCTCATACCTGTTGGTATGAAGGCCCGATTGTTAATCTTTGTAATCATTGCTGGTTATGACAGTATTCTAAGATTTGCATTTATGTATTCATGTTCCTGTGGGGTCGCAAGTATTTCGGTAGACACTAAAAAAATTCACTTTGCAGTTAGTTGTCGAATTAGCTTGCTATGCCTATTATACTTTGTTTTTATGTGAAACTGAGTAATCAGTTGACAGATAGTGATAATTAAGACTCAGAGACTCGGAAGAATCTTTATTAATAAAGAAACACAAGCTGTCGTTCATTTGTAGTGAACTTACTCATGTAACGACGCGTCGTGAACCTTCTTAAGCCGAGGTTCTTCCAATCTTTCTTGTCTCTTTATCAAGTATTTGTTTTACTCAGTAAGGAATAATTATGAATAAATATTTAATTGGATATTATGATGTTTAAACTTGCATGACTGTTGATATTATCACTTCGTGTTTCCATAATTTCAATCAGGTCAGAGGTAAACATTGTATACATGTGACACATTCTTGAATAATCTCTGAATAATAGGTTTACGCCATTTATTCTCATTCGATTATTCTTAAAGTTCTCATTCAAAAAATACATTTTTTTTCTGTAGATAAAAATTTAATTGATTCACTAATGCCAAACTTTCTCACTAAAATGTATATTTTTGTATGTCAGTAAAAAATACTTTAACAAACCATTTCTTGCATTATCATTCAAAACTTTTCAATTTTGATCAAATAACCTGGTAACAATTATCGATGTATGAATGATTTTCTGAGATGAAAGCAGGACGAACGTCGCTTGAGGATGATGAACACTCTGGTCCTCCATTAATGTCAAAAACAGACATCTACGTTGAAAAAGTGAGAAATATTATTAATGAAGTTCATCGTCAGAGTATCCAGGCCACTCTAAGTGCTGTGGCAACTCTTCATGGGTCGTGTCAAAGCATTTTGACTGAAATTTTGAGCCGTGTATTCAGCCAAACTTACCAGTGCTAAGAGTTTGAAACTGATCAGAAGAGGGATTCTCCAGTTATCGCACATACTGCACCAATTCCTTTCAATTGTTTAAATATATTGAGAAATTTGCGCCAACACAACATAGACTTGCTGACTAGTATCCTGTAAGCAAAATTCATCAGCAATTAAGTACTCCACTAGACTCATTTTCAATTACGTCTAACGTTATTTAATGACAAAAGTTTTTCTCTAATTTTTCCTCATAAAAATGGCAAATGTTCACAGCTTCTCTCTGTCCCATCGTTTAATTACGATGAACTTTATTTGACGTTTGGCGCCAAGCAGAAGAGTCTTTTCAAAGTTATTGAATCCATTCCTGGAAACTTGAAATGGGCTCAATAATGTTGATCACAGGACACCTGCACACGCTAGTACCTGCATGAATCCTCCCACCTGTGCCATCAACCAATGTTAGCAGGTTGAAAGCGATTGGCTAAGGCATTTCAAAGGTTTAAACAAAACTTTGGTGGAAGAAAAACAAAGAAAAAGTCATGCAACCAAATAAAGACCACATTCTGCAATGATGATGATGATAATAATAATAATAATAATAATAATAATAATAATAATAATAATAATAATAATAATAATAACAACAACAATACTACTACTACTACTACTACTAATAATAATAATAATAATAATAATAATAATAATAATAATAATAATAATAATAATAATAATAATAATAATAATAATAATAAAAATAATAATAATAATAATAACAACAATAATAACTATCGATACCTTTCATTTCTCTCACAAATACACTGACTCTCCAGGAGGTATTTTATGCAAGCACTCTTGCTTGCCTTCACACACAATTGAGCACTCACTGCCGGCTACAATCATCAGGTTGAGAGCCATTTTGCCATCTTAAGCAGGTCACAGCAGCTCAGCCAATAGCAGCATTGCAAATATAATAACAATGATGTATAGTGCATTTGTGAGGTTCCTGGTATCAACAGCAGTCGTAGGGACTGAGGATGTTAGAGTGAGATGTACAGAAGGTCGGTCAGTCAGTCAGTCAGTCAGTCAGTCAGTGTCAGCAGGTCAGCAGTAGCAGCAGCGTCTCAGTCAGTCAGAAGCAGGTTATCGAGAGAGAGAGAGAATGTTAAAGAGAAGGGAATGAGAGAGAGAGAGAATGTTAAAGAAGGAATGAGAGAGAGAGAGAGAAAGAGAGAGAGAAAGAGAGAGAGAAAGAGAGAGAGAAAGAGAGAGAGAAAGAGAGAGAGAGAGAGAGAGAGAGAGAGAGAGAGAGAGAGAGAGAGAGAGAGAGAGAGAGAGAGAGAGAGAGAGAGAGAGAGAGAGAGAGAGAGAGAGAGAGAGAGAGAGAGAGAGAGAGAGAGAGAGAGAGAGAGAGAGAGAGAGAGAGAGAGAGAGAGAGAGAGAGAGAGAGAGAGAGAGAGAGAGAGAGAGAGAGAGAGAGAGAGAGAGAGATACAGACAGACAGACAGAAATGGTTAAACATGAGGGAGAGAGACCAGGTTAAAGAGAAGAAGGGAGAGAGAAAGACAAGGTTAAAGGAGGGAGAGAGACCAGGATAAACAAGAGGGAGAGAGAGGGACAAGGAAAAAGAGAAGGAGGAAGAGAGGAAGGAATATTGATAGCTAGGAAAGCAGAGATTCCTTTCGCACTTCCTTGCTCTCTAAGTACAGACACCAGAGGAGGCCAGCTTGTGAAGAGTACAAACACTAGAGCTGGCTAGCTTGTGAAGAGTACAAACACCAGAGCTGGCCAGCTTGTGAAGAGTACAAACACTAGAGCTGACCAGCTTGTGAAGAATACAAACACCAGAGCTGGCAATCTTGTGAAGAGTACAAACACCAGAGCTGGCCAGCTTGTGAAGAGTACAAACACCAGAGCTGGTCAGCTAAGCCAAATTCATCTTAGAACCGCTGCTGGCTGGGGTTCATATGTGATTTTAGAAGTGTGTCTTGAACTACAACTCAAAGCACAAAACATTCATAAAAGATGTAACTCATTAGATGGAATTGAAACTAGATGACGTTTCTCTAATCTGATATATAGTAATTTTCTAAGATGGGCCGTAACTGTATCGTTGTAATATTTATGAATCGTAGGGGGTTACGGAATTTGACTTACTGTCTCTTTTTGATGCCTTCTTGAATTGTAGCTGGGAAAATGTAAACGTTTTTCAATCTTAAATTGTTTAAAGAAAACAGACGTGAGTTAACGGCTTTTGATCTAACACTAATTTTACTGAAAAAAATGAACAATAAAATGGCTGGAATACAGACAATAAAAGGAAACTATCGAATAAGATCATTATCAATCTGTGACTTGATAGTGTATATACATCTTGATAGTGATAATAGTAGTTGTTGTAGTAGTAGTGGTAGTGGTAGTAGTAGTAGTAGTAATAGTAGTAGTAGTAGTACAAGTAGTAATAGTAGTAGTGGTAGTGGTAATAGTAGTAGTAGTAATAATAGTATTAGTAGTAGCAGTAGTAGGTAGTCTATAAGAACATGAGAACAGAGGAGCACTGCAGGAGAGCTAATGGTCCACGGGGGTAGTACAAAGTCCCCTGTGGGACGAAACCTCCATACGACAGAACCCACATAGACAAAGGAAAGGCAATAAAATGTAGGAACGCTGAAGAGGTAAGGAGAGGAGGCAATAAAGTCAGGTCAAATCACATGTGTTCTGAAGCTTAGAACATTTGACATTGTAATGAGAAAGGAAGGCATCTACAGAGACAAAGCTACCACGAAGATTCATATTAGGAAAGCTGTGTATAAGGGGTGCGTCAACAAGACGGCAAATGTGAAGGCTAAAAGAAGGTTAGACAGTTTTAGCAGCCGACCAGTTAATATAATGACTGTGATTTTTAATATAACAGAGAAGAGCATTGTTAGTATCGGCGAGGCTAACACTTCTTTTATTCTCGTTATGTCTGTCAGAAACCTATTTCTCCAAAATATTGGAGAGGGCAAGAGGAGCAGGATATGAAGCAGAATCTGGAAGTATCATTTGCAGGAGGAGAGGTACGAGCCAGAGTACTACAAAGAAAATGTGATGTCTAAAAAATGGAAAGCACTGTTAAGATTTAGAAAAATGAAAATATAGATAAGGTAAAGAACAGATATCAGGAAGAGAGTGTGGGAGAGAAGAAAGTCCTTTTAGCATGAAAGCAAGCAGAGATTATGAAAACGGAAATGTTGCCAAGTTGCCTGGAGTCACTGCATGACTGCCATCATAACATTATCCTGGAGTCACTGCTTGACTGCCATCATTACACTATCCTGGAGGCGCTGCTTGACTGCCATCATAACACTATCCTGGAGTCACTGCTTGACTGACATCATAACACTATCCTGGAGTCACTGCTTGACTGCCACCATAACACTATCCAGGAGTCACTGCTTGACTGCCATCATAACACTATCCAGGAGTCACTACTTGACTGCCATCATAACACTATCCTGGAGTCACTGCTTCACTGCCATCATAACACTATCCAGGAGGCGCTGCTTGACTGCCATCAAAACACAAACCTAGAGTCACTGCTTGACTGCCATCATAATACTATCCTGGAGTCACAGCTTGACTGCCATCATAACAGCAATCATAACACTATCCTGGAGTCACTGATTGACTGCCATCATAATACTATCCTGGAGTCACTGCTTGACTGCCATTATAATACTATCCTGGAGTCATTGCTTGACTGCTATCATAACAATAACCTGGAGTCAATGCTTGACTGCCATCATAACACTAACCTGGAATATTGCTTGACTGCCATCATAACACTATCCTGGAGTCAGTGATTGATTGCCATCATAATACTATCCTGGAGTCATTGCTTGACTGCCATCATAATACTATCAAGGAGTCATTCCTTGACTGCCATCATAACACTAACCTGGAGTCACTGCTTGACTGCCATCATAATACTATCCTAGAGTCATTGCTTGACTGCCATCACAATGCTATCCCGAAGTCATTGCTTGAATGCCATCATAATACTATCCTGGAGTCATTGCTTGACTGCTATCATAAAATACTATCCTGGAGTCACTGCTTGACTGCCATCATAATACTAACCTGGAGTCATTGCTTGAGTGACATAATACCACTATCCTGGAGTCACTGATTGACTGCAATCATAATACTATCCTGGAGTCATTGCTTGACTGCTATCATAACACTAACCTGGAGTCACTGCTTGACTGCCATCATAACACTAACCTGGAGTCAATGCTTGATGCCATCATAACACTATCCTGGAGTCACTGCTTGACTGCCATCATAATACTATCCTATAGTCATTGTTTCACCGCCATCATAACACTAACCTGGAGTCGTTGCTTGACTGCAATCATAACACTATCCTGGAGTCACTGCTTGACTGCCATTATAACACTCACCGGGTGTCATTGCTTGACTGCAATCATAATACTATCCTGGAGTCATTGCTTGACTGCCATCATAACACTATCCTTGAGTCACTGATTGACTGCAATAATACTATCCTGGAGTCATTGCTTGACTGCCATCATAACACTAACCTGGAGTCACTGCTTGACTGCAATCATAACACTAACCTGGAGTGATTGCTTGACTGCCATCACAACACTATCCTGGAGTCACTGCTTGACTGCTATCATAATACTATCCTGGAGTCATTGCTTGACTGCCATCATAACACTAACCTGGAGTCATTGCTTGACAGCCGTCATAACACTGTCCTGGAGTCGCTGCTTGACTGCCATTATAACACTAACCTGGAGTCATTGCTTGATTGCCATCATAACACTAACCTGGACTCATTACATGACTGCCATCATAACACTATCCTGGAGTCACTACTTGGCTGCCATCATAACGCTATCCTGAGTCACTGCTTGACTGCCGTCATAACACTAACCTGGAGTCATTGCTTGACTGACATAATAACACTACCCTGGAGTCACTGCTTGACTGACATCATAACAATAACCTGGAATCATTGCTTGACTGCCATCATAACACTATCCTGGAGTCACTGCTTGACTGCCATCATGACACTATCCTGGAGTCACTGCTTGACTGCCATCGTAACACTATCCTGGAGGCGCTGCTTGACTGCTTTCATAATACTATCCTGGAGTCACTGCTTGACTGCCATCATAACACTATTCTGGAGTCATTGCTTGACTGCCATCATAATACTATCCTGGAGTCAGTGCTTGAATGTCATCATAACACTAACCTGGAGTCATTGCTTGATTGACGTCATACCTCTCTCCTGGAGTCACTGATTGACTGCAATCATAATACTATCCTAGAGTCATTGCTTGACTGCCATCATAACACTAACCTGGAGTCAATGCTTGACTGCAATCATAACACTATCCTGGCGTCACTGCTTGACTGCCATTAAAACACTCACCTGGAGTCATCACTTGATTGCCATCATAATACTATCCTGGAGTCATTGCTTGACTGCCATCATAACACTATCCTTGAGTCACTGATTGACTGCAATAATGTTATCCTGGAGTCATTGCTTGACTGCGTTCATAACACTAACCTGGAGGCATTGCTTGACTGCCATCATAACACTATCCTGGAGTCACTGCTTGACTGTCATCATAATACTATTATGGAGTCATTGCTTGACTGCCATCATAACACTAACCTGGAGTAATTGCTTGACTGCCGTCAAAACACTATCGTGGAGTCACTGCTTGACTGCCATTATAACACTAAGGTGGAGTCATTGCTTGACTGCCATCATAACACTAACCTGGAGTCATTGCTTGACCTCCATCATAACACTATCCTGGAGTCACTGCTTGACTGCCATCATAACGCTATCCTGGAGTCACTGCTTGACTGCCATCATAACACTAACCTGGAGTCATTGCTTGACTGCCATCATAACACTATCCTGGAGTCACTGCTTGACTGCCATCATAACACTATCCTGGAGTCACTGCTTGACTGCCATCATAACACTATCCAGGAGGCGCTGCTTGACAGCCATCATAATACTATCCTGGAGTCACTGCTTGACTTCCATCATAACACTAACCTGGAGTCACTGCTTTACTGCCATCGTAACACTAACCTGGAGTCACTGCTTGACTGCCATCATAACACAATTCTGGAGGCGCTTCTTGACTGCCATCATAACACTAACCTGGAATCATTGCTTGACTGTTATCATAACACTATCCTGGAGTCACTGCTTGACTGCCATCATAACACTATTTAATAGGCGCTGCTTGACTGCCATCATAATACTGTCCTAGAGGCGCTGCTTGACTGCCATCATAACACTATCCTGGAGGCGCTGCTTGACTGCCATCATAACACTATCCTGGAGTCACTGCTTGACTGCCATCATAACACTATCCAGGAGGCGCTGCTTGACAGCCATCATAATACTATCCTGGAGTCACTGCTTGACTTCCATCATAACACTAACCTGGAGTCACTGCTTTACTGCCATCGTAACACTAACCTGGAGTCACTGCTTGACTGCCATCATAACACAATTCTGGAGGCGCTTCTTGACTGCCATCATAACACTAACCTGGAATCATTGCTTGACTGTTATCATAACACTATCCTGGAGTCACTGCTTGACTGCCATCATAACACTATTCTGGAGTCACTGCTTGACTGCCATCATAACACTATTCTGGAGTCACTGCTTGACTGCCATCATAACACTATTCTGGAGGCGCTGCTTGACTGCCATCATAACACTATTCTGGAGGCGCTGCTTGACTGCCATCATAACACTAACCTGGAATCATTGCTTGACTGTTATCATAACACTATCCTGGAGTCACTGCTTGACTGTTATCATAACACTATTCTGGAGTCACTGCTTGACTGCCATCATAACACTATTCTGGAGGCGCTGCTTGACTGCCATCATAACACTATTCTGGAGGCGCTGCTTGACTGCCATCATAACACTATTCTGGAGGCGCTGCTTGACTGCCATCATAACACTATTCTGGAGGCGCTGCTTGACTGCCATCATAACACTATTCTGGAGTCACTGCTTGACTGCCATCATAACACTATTCTGGAGGCGCTGCTTGACTGCCATCGTAACCAACGTTCAATATCTCGTCTTGTTGCTCTCAAACATGTTTGCGTAATTTCCTGGATGCTGGTAATCCAGGAGATGAATTCTCCTCTCCTCCTCTTCTTCCTTATTCCTCTTCTTCATTTTTCTCTTCCTCCTTGTCGTCCTCCTTGTCGTCGACGCCGTTGTTCTCATTCTCCTCTTGACCCTCCTTCTAATCTTCCTCCTTCCTTTTTTCCTCTTACTTTTTCCCTATTTCTTTTTATCGTTATTTCTTGCTTATTTTTTTTCATCCTCTCTGGTACTTCTCATTATTCCTTAACTTTCCCCTTCTTCCTATTTCTTACTATTCGTCTTCCTTCTCCTCCTCCTCCTTTCCCTCTTCTCTTTCTGTCTATTCCTCTTCCTTCTCTCTTTCCTCCTATTCGTCCTCCTCATGCTAATATTCCTAATCCTATTACTTTTCTTTCTCCTTTTTTGCCTTCTCGTCCTCCTCTTCTTAATTTTCTTGTTCTTGCTCTTAATTTTCTTCTTCTCCTTCTTTGCTTCTTCATCGTCCTCTTCCTAATCTTCCTCTTTCTCTTTCTCCTCTTCTTCCTCGTCCTTCTCCTTATCCTCATCTTCCTTACCTTCCTCCTCCTGTTCTTCTTGATTCTCTTCTAACTTTTCCCTCATTTTCTCTTCATCATCTCTGTCTGAAATTTCCATTCTTCTTCTCTTCCTCTCATTTTTTTCCTTCTTCGCCTTTTCTTCCTCTACTCCTCATTCCTCTTTTCCTCTCCCTCCTTCCCTCTCTTCCTTGCAAACAAATATCGGAATGGGCCAAACTACCCGCTAAAGATGTAAGCGTGAAGAACAAAGAAATTTAGAAAGTGTTCGTGGAAACTTAGTCGTTAATAAGATGGCTAATGTGATTCCTATCTTTTAATGAGGGGATAAGGCAGCTTCATCAGGTTACCGCCCGGTAAGCCTGACGTCAATAGCAGGCAGATTGTTAGAATTAGTTTTAGACTATTTAATTCTCAACCACCTTAAGATGCAGCTGGTTTAGAGACCAGCTGGATACTGCGGGAGGGGACTCTGTAGAGTCAACAGCTTCCTCAATGTTTGTTAAATAACAAAATCAGGACAGAATGTTAGTAACGAGGAATCCTTGTTAAAAAAAAACAATAGGTGGCTGTGATAGTCATAGCAGAGCTGGTGGTAAGCAGAAGTAAAGCCGATGTTTCGAACAGTTCTGTGAGTGGTAGAAGAGTAGTTAAGACAGAAACAGCATTAATTATGTACAGGTTGTTGTACTCGAAGTCTTCTGTCATTCTTTTCTGTATATGTCATGCTGTTTTTCGCCTGTAGCATAATGGTATATTTCTACCCAGTCCTCCAGAAGTGGCCGGAGGGAGTGGAGGATATGAGGAGAGCCTTTTGTTTTACTATTACTTTCTCATACTCCTAGACAGACCTTAACCTATGTAGAGTAAGTAGTTCCTCTCAGTAAACACCCTCACTGTGGACTAGCAGGTACTCTGCTAACATTAACAAGTACTCCCATGTACTTCTCATTTCCATCTCTTTGCCTTCTTTTCATATAACTTCTTGTTTCTTTTTCATCTTTTTAATTTCAGGACCTGCTCCTCCTCCTCTTCTCTTCTCTCTCTCTCTCTCTCTCTCTCTCTCTCTCTCTCTCTCTCTCTCTCTCTCTCTCTCTCTCTCTCTCTCTCTCTCTCTCACCATCAAACTCACCTGATTGTTTTCAACAGTCTTTTATTATCGTTTTCACTCATCCTAATTCTCTTCTGTCTCCATCTCATTTCCTCACTTTCTCCTTTTTACGCTTTACGTATTTTTTTTCCTCGTCTTTGCTCTATCTCTATGTCTCTCCTTATGTTCCGTCTTTCTCACCTTCAATCATCTTCACGATTTCTATCTTTTCTTTTTACTCTCTTCCATTGATTCACACACACACACACACACACACACACACACACACACACACACACACACACACACACACACACACACACACACACACACACACACACACACACACACACATACAAACATTGAGGACATCACATATGAGAGGCCCCTGGGAGCCAGTGACCATATGGTCCTGAGCTTTGAGCACATAGTAGAGTTACAAGTGAAGAGGGTAACAGGAGTTGTAAGGGAAAAGCCAAACTATAAACAAGGGGACTACACAGGAATGAGGAACTTCCTGCAGGAGGTTCAGTGGGAAAGAGACATGGAAGGAAAGTCAGTAAACGAAATGATGGAATACGTAACAATAAAATGCAAGGAAGCAGGTTTGTTCCCAAGGGCAACAAAAATAATGGGAAGTCCAAAACGAGCCCTTGGTTTACCCAAAGGTGCAGGGAGGCAAAGACTAAGTGCACTAGAGAATGGAAAAAGTACACAAGGCAAAGGACCCAGGAAAATAAGGAGATTAGTCGTAGAGCCAGAAACGAGTATGACCAGATAAGGAGGGAGGCCCAGCGACAGTACGAAAATTACATAGCATCGAAAGTCAAGTCTGATCCGAATCTGCTGTATAGCCACATTAGAAGGAAGACAACAGTCAAAGACTAGGTGATCAGGCTGAGGAAAGAAGGTGGAGAACTCACAAGAAACGATCAAGAGGTTTGTGAGAAGCTCAATACGAGATTTAAGGAAGTATTTACAGTGGAGGCAGGAAGGACTCTGGGAAGACAGTACAGAGTGGGACACCAACAAGGGATATACCAAGTGTTGGATGACATACACACAACTGAGGAGGAGGTGAAGAAGTTTCTCAGTGACCTTGATACCTCAAAGGCGATGGGACCGGACAACATCTCCCCCGTGGGTCCTTAGAGAGGGAACAGAGATGCTGTGTGTGTCACTAACCACAATATTCAACACATCCCTTGAAATTGGGCAGCTACCTGAGGTATGGAAGAAGGCAAATTTAGTTCCCATTTTTAAGGAAGGAGGCAGAAACGAGGCATTAAACTATAGACCAGTGTCACTTACGCGTATAGTGTGCAAAGTCATGGAGAAGATTATCAGGAGGAGAATGGTGGAGCACTTGGAACGGCACAAGATTATAAACGACAACCAGCACGGATTTATGGAAAGTAAATCCTGTGTCACAAACCTTCTGGAGATCTATGACAAATTAACAGAAGTAAGACACGAGAGAGAAGGGTGGGTTGATTGCATTTTCTTGGACTGCAAGAAGGCCTTCGACACAGTACCTCACAAGAGATTAGTGCAGAAGTTAGAGGATCAGGCGTGTATAAGAGGAAGGGCACTGCAATGGATCAGAGAATACCTAACAGAGAGGAAACAACGGGTCACGGTACGTGATGAGGTATCACAGTGGGCGCCTGTGACGAGCGGAGTCCCACAGGGGTCAGTACTAGGACCAGTGCTATTCTTGGTATATGTGAATGACCTGACGGACGGGAAAGATTCAGAAGTGTCCCTGTTCGCAGATGATGTAAAGTTAATGAGGAGAACTAAATCAGACGAGGATCAGGCAGGACGTCAAAGAGACCTGGACAGGCTGGACACCTGGTCCAGTAACTGGCTTCTCGAATTTAACCCCGTCAAATGCAAAGTCATGAAGATCGTGGAAGGGCAAAGAAGACCGCAGACAGTATAGGCTAGGTGGCTAAAGACTGCAAACTTCGCTCAAGGAGAAAGATCTTGGGGTGAGTATAACACCAAGCACGTCTCCAGAAGCACACATCAACCAGATTACTGCTGCAGCATACGGGCGACTGGCAAACCTGAGAATAGCGTTCCGATACCTTAGTAAGGTATCGTTCAAGACACTGTACACTGTGTACGTCAGGCCCATACTAGTATGCAGCACCAGTTTGGAACCCATACCTGGTCAAGCACGTCAAGAAATTAGAGAAAGTGCAACGGTTTGCATCAAGGTTAGTTCCAGGGCTAAGGGGAATGTCCTACAAAGAAAGGTTAAGGGAAATCGGGTTGACAACACTGGAGGACAGGAGGGTTAGGGGAGACATGAGTACGATATACAAAATACTGCGTGGAATAGACAAGGTAGATAGAGACAGGATGTTCCAGAGAGGGGACAGAAACAAGAGGTCACAATTGGAAGTTGAAGACTCAGATGAGTCAAAGGGATATTAGGAAGTATTTCTTCAGCCATAGAGTAGTCAGGAAGTGGAATAGTCTAGCAAGTGATGTAGTGGAGGAAGAAACCATACATAGCTTTAAGACGAGGTATGCTAAAGCTCATGGAGCAGGGAGAGAGGGGACCCAGTAGCGATCAGTGAAGAGGCGGGGCCAGGAGCTGAGTCTCGACCCCTCCAACCATAATTAGGTGAGTACAATTAGGTGAGTACACACACACACGCGCGCGCGCGATGTAGTGGAGGCAGGTTCCATTCATAACTTTAAGAAGAGGTATGATAAAGCTCATGGCTCAGGGAGAGTGACCTAGTAGCGGCCAATGAAGAGGCGGGGCCAGGAGCTATGACTCGACCCCTGCAACCACAACTAAGTGAGTACATTTATCGAGAACAGGGCGACTACCCGAGGTGTGGAAAACATGATATGTAGGCCCAGTTTTTAAGAAAGGAGACCTGTGTCACTGACATGTACAGTATGCAAAGTCATGGAGAAGGTTATTAGGAGAAGAGCGGTGGAATACCTAGAAAGGAATGAACTTATTCTCGACAACCAGCATGGTTTCAGGGAAGGGAAATCCTGTGTCACAAACCTACTGGAGTTCAACGACAAGGTGACGGCACTTAGACAAGAGAGACAGGGTTGGGTCGACTGCGTTTACTTGGACTGTAAGAAGGTTTTTGACACATTTCCATATCTACCTAGTTTTCCAGCTAAAGCTGAAAAAACTAGGCAGGTATAACAGTGAAGGCACTGCAATGTATCAGAGAATACCTGACAGGGAAGCAACAACAAGACATGGTACGTGACGAGGTGTCAGAGTGGGCGCCTGTGACGAGCGTGGTTCCACAGGGGTCAGTCCTAGGACCGGCGCTGTCTCTAGTACATGTGAATGATATGACGGAAGGGATAGACTCAGAAGTGCCCCTGTTTGCAGATGATGTGAAGCTAATGAGGAGAATTCAGTCGGATGAGGACAAGGTAAGACTACAAATGAATCTTGACAGGCTGCAAACCTGGTCCGGCAACTGGCTCCTAGAGTTTAATCCTACGAATTGGAAAATCATGAAGATCGGAGAGAGGCAAAGAAGACCGCAGACAAAATACAGTTTACAAGGCTGAAGACTGCAAACCTCACTCAAGGATAAGGATCTGGGGGTGAGTATTGTACCTAGCACATCTCTTGAAGCCCACATGAAACAAATAACTGCGATTAGCAAACCTAAGAATAGCATTCCATCATCTCAGTAAGGAATCATTCTGGACTCTGTACATAGAGGTTTGCAACGCGACTAGTCCTGGAAATAAGGGTAATGTGGTACGAGGAGAGGTTAAGGGAAATCGACTTAACGACACTGGAGGACAGGAGAGGGAGAGAGAAAGAGAGAGAGCGGACATGATAACATGTCCAGAGATGGGACACAACAACTAGAAGTCACAATTGGAAGTTGAAGACTCACACGAGTCACAGGGATGTTAGGAAATATTTTTTCTGTTTGAAGAGACAGAAGGGATATCAAGTGATATATAATATTTATGGGAACAATATGATGCCAAGAAAAGTTTAATGCTCAGGATGACAAGACAATAATTCATATGTTGTAAACATTGGCAGATAAATCAAGAATTTACCAGGTTAAACTCGTTAAACCAGAAAATATCAACCACAAGCTGACTGACTAGGAAAACCAGTATCTCCAGGGAGGACAAGAAACATGAAAAATGACACTTGTAATTTTTTTTCTGAAGCAACATATTAAGGAAATAAGAGTGAGGTGGAAGAAATGAGCCAGCAAAATTGACCTGTGTTTTATAATCACACTGTCTTGGGAACTCAGTCACACTGAGGAAGACTTGCATTAATATTGAGGTAGAAAATCAATAACACAGAGCTAAATAGGCACTCACACTATTCTAAGCAAGCATTAACAGTGAGATTTACACTGTCTCATGTATGCAGTCACACTGGGCTGGATATACCTCTCACACTGAGGTATAAGCACCTGAGAAAGGCATTCATCTTCGATACCATTATCATACATTCACACTGAAGTAGACATGCAACTACAATTTATTTCATATGTAGTCATAAAGGGCTAGTCATGCCCCTACACTGAAGTCAACATCCACTATCACTGAGGTAGCCAGGATGGCTGGCAAGGGATGGAGTGGGGAATCAAGCCGAAATCAAATTTTTGAGAAGATGAGGGGCTGGCAAGAACCGGAGAGGGGGAATCTAATAGACAAATTCTCGAGTTGCCAGGGAAACCTGGAGAGGGCAGAGGTGGGGGAATTCAACAGCAGCAACATTTTCAAGAAGTCAGGGCGGGTTGGCAAGGGCTGCTGCTGGATTCCCACACCCCAGCCCTTGAGGGCCTTAAAACTAGCTGTTCCTCGATTTCCCCATTCTGAAACTTAGCAGGTCTCCTGGTCCCTCGAAAATTTGACTGCTGCTGGATAACAACAACTACTACTACTGCTACTTCTACTACTACTACTACTACTACGACTACTACTACTACTACTATGCCTCTTCTGTGGATTGAGGAGAGGGGGCTGAGGCTGTGGAATACGGGGATACCTTCCTGGGATAGTGTATATCTACATTTTGCACTCTACACTTTTTTTGTATAGGATGGCAGGAACTACCAACAAGTATGGTACGATGGCAGGAACTACCAACAAGTATGGTAGGATGGCAGGAACTACCAACAAGTATGGTAGGATGGCAGGAGCTACCAACAAGTATGGTAGGATGGCAGGAACTACCAACAAGTATGGTAGGATGGCAGGAACTACCAACAAGTATGGTAGGATGGCAGGAACTACCAACAAGTATTGTAGGATGGCAGGAACTACCAACAAGTATGGTAGGATGGCAGGAACTACCAACAAGTATGGTAGGATGGCAGGAACTACCAACAAGTATGGTAGGATGGCAGGAACTACCAACAAGTATGGTAGGATGGCAGGAACTACCAACAAGTATGGTAGGATGGCAGGAACTACCAACAAGTATGGTAGGATGGCAGGAACTACCAACAAGTATGGTAGGATGGTAAGTATTGCCAAAAAGTATTATTAGGATGGGAAGTATTGCCAACAAGTATGGTAGGATGGGAAGTATTGCCAACAAGTATGGCAGGATGGGAAATATTGCCAACAAGTATGGCAGGATGGGAAATATTGCCAACAAGTATGGCAGGATGGGAAATATTGCCAACAAGTATGGTAGGATGGGAAATATTGCCAACAAGTATGGCAGGATGGGAAATATTGCCAACAAGTATGGCAGGATGGGAAATATTGCCAACAAGTATGGTAGGATGGGAAATATTGCCAACACGTATGGTAGGATGGGAAGTATTGCCAACAAGTATGGCAGGATGGGAAATATTGCCAACAAGTATGGCAGGATGGGAAATATTGCCAACAAGTATGGTAGGATGGGAAGTATTGCCAACAAGTATGGCAGGATGGGAAGTATTGCCAACAAGTATGGTAGGATGGGAAGTATTGCCAACAAGTATGGCAGGATGGGAAATATTGCCAACAAGTATGGTAGGATGGGAAGTATTGCCAACAAGTATGGTAGGATGGGAAGTATTGCCAACAAGTATGGCAGGATGGGAAGTATTGCCAACAAGTATGGCAGGATGGCAAGTATTGCCAACACGTATGGTATACAAACACACAGAGCAAAACATTTCTCTCTTCAAAATACGTTACTCTCTTTCCAGATCTTTATTAAGTGAAAGTAACTTGATAAAGTTGTCACGGCTACTTTATAAAGCTCTGACCAGACAGAGTATCATTCATGCAGACTCATTACTTTACTTTAAACTTGGTTTAAAGCTGATCCTCTAATTCCTAAGTTGGGGTAAAAAACCACAAATGAGGAAAATTTGGAAATCTCGGGGGTAATAATTTTTTATGCAATAAAATTGCATAACAATTTATTACGTAATAAGCGAGGCAAATTATGAAAGTTATATTTCTTTCAATCAAATAATTTTTAGTTTCTTAATTTTTTTTTTTAATTTCCTTCAGGTTTCTCCAAAACCTGAAGTGAAAATATTTTCAATGAAATTCTATAATTCCCTAACGAAATTTTTATTAAATTTGTCTGTTACTATTTTTTATTTCATGCAGCTATTTTTTTCATTTTATTATTTTTTTAATTTTGTGCATTATTTTTAAATTAGATTTATCGTGTATAATACATACTCTTCAGCTTGTATTCTCTAAACAAATGGATTCAATAAACTATTTTGAATTTGAATGCTGCTTGTGTTTTCCGTATTCTGTGGACTTTCATTTCCAGTGGGGAAATTTCCTCTATAGAAATTTGTTTTGCGGTGTTTTTTTCCCCAAAAAAAGTTCGCCAACCTCTCCAGGTTAACTCAGCGCATTGTGTTCACCCCCAGTCAAGAATACTTCCTGTCTTACTCTCACACACTAGTAGCGTGTACTTCAGTCTTACTCTCACACACTAGTAACGTGTACTTCAGTCTTACTCTCACACACTAGTAGCGTGTACTTCAATATTTTTTTTGTTATATAAATAACATTATTTTCCCACATTAAATGTGGAAAATGTTCCTTATCGCTGCTCTCAGTCAGTCGTCGTGTTTACTTTGATACTAGTTACAATACCTCATTATTTTGATGCCCTGAATGTCTTCTTATTTCTTTCATGTTCTCTTCCTTTCTATATTTCTTCTTATTATTATTTTTTTCCTTACTTTCTTTTTCTCCTGCTTTTCCTTCTTCTTATTTTTAGGCTTCCTCTTTTTGGAAATTGCTGAAGTCACGGCTCCTTCACCTCATGAAAGGCGCCTCCGTAGAAGGTGAAGTGGAAAATCTTGCCAGCCAGCCAACCAGCCGGCCAGGCAGCCAGCTATCTAGCCAGACAGTCAGCCGGCCAGGCAGCCAACTATCTAGCCAGACAGTCTGCCGGCCAGTAATCTAGCCTACCGGCCAGCAAGTCAGCCAGCGAGCTATCTAGCCAGATAATCAGCAATGTAGCCTATCGGTCGGCCAGCCAGCAGTCAACCCTACCGGTCAGCCAGACAACCAACAGGAAGGCTAGTCTGTGTGGCTGGTAAGCAACAACCAGGTAGACAGTAAACACACAAACATCTAGTTATTTATCAAATATTTAGTAAATAGTTATAATTATTTAAGAAAGCAACTTGAAAGCCTAGCTTCCCGCTATGTGGGAAACCAGTTACAGTCTAACAACCACACCTGGAGTATACCTGGAGAAGCTTTCGCTGATCAGCGTCCCCGAGGCCGAGTCTGTGACCAGGCCTCACACACTAAACCATTCAGCTAGTCAAAGAGGTTTTCATATAGAGTCAATATGAAAATGTAGACTTTGGTGCAGTGGTTTAATTAAAAAAAAAATGAATGTTTTCAGCCAAATACAGACTCATATTCTGTCAACGTGTCGTTTTTTGCCCTGTATTTGACCTTCTTGTAACTTGCTCTCCTGGTGGTGTCCCTGGCAAAACCTTCATATCCGCATCAATATTACGAGGTTTGGCCTAGCTTGAAATGAGGTGGGCGAACTAGGAGCCTGGTATTTCATGGGCGGATGATCTTCAAGAAGATCCCCGTGATGGGTGTTGCGCCAGGCAGGGAGAGAGACAGGCTGCTCCTGATGAGCAAATTTTGAGATCAGTTGGAAAATAGCTTATGAGATCGCGCATTGGTTTTCCTCGACCAGCTGTAATATTATGTATATGTCACGAGTTTTACCAACAGCGGCAAAAACTGTGAGAATTTTCTTAAAAACAGTTTATTTCTAAAATAGTTTGTCTATTAAAGATTTTTATTTAAATTAATGATGTGTGCTTATTTAGCAGCCTCACCCAAACTTCTTAAAATACATACAAGATGATATCAAGATGAAGAAAACTGAACCTATATGAAGTTAACTTTGACATTGTTAATAGTTCAGGAAAAATATTGGTATGGGCGACAATTTTGGTATTGCCCCATCCCTAATATATATATATATATATATGTCGTGCCGATTAGGTAAAACTGGTCAATTAGCAAGAACTCATCTAAAATTAAGTCCTTTCTAAAATTTTCTCTTATACGTTTAAAGATATATTTTTTTCATTTATGTTAATGTAAGAATTTATAATTTTGTACCAAGAGAAACTTTGAAAACCTACCTAACCTTATTACAACAAGCGCAATTTAATTTAGCCTAACCCAACTAAATATATTTTAGATACGTTAACATTAATTTAATAATAAACAAACACAATGAAATATATTTTTCGTTATGTTCAGAATGATTTTGAAATTATGCACAGAATTCACTTTCTTATGGCAGGTGACGTTGCTATTTAGCCAAAATCGATTTACCTAATCGGCACGACATATATATATATATATATATATATATATATATATATATATATATATATATATATATATATATATGTATAAACATTGTCTCATCAACAGCAGGATCGACCTGCAAACTCTGTATCAGAGTAACCATTACTTTACCACGGAGCAGACCCCAGATAAGGATGGGCGCTAGTCGGACTAGACGATGTTTCCCATACCCGACAAACGTTTTGAAAGTTATTTCATCAACTCCTCCACATGTACATATATATATATATATATATATATATATATATATTATAGTACCGATTAGTAAAACTTGCTATTTTGGCTTAAATACAATTCACTTTGCCATATAGAAAGTGAAAATTTGTATGCAATAATTTCTTAAATCATTCTGAACTTAGAAAAAATATATTTCATTGTGTTTGTTTATTATTAAAATAATGTTAACGTATCTAATATATTTAGTTGGATCACTAAATTAAGCTGCGCTTGTTGTAATAAGGTTAGGTAGGTTATCAATTCCTTGTACTTATAAATTCTTACATTAACATAAATGAAAAAAATATATATTTAAACGTATAAGAAAATTTTAGAAAGGACTAATTTTAGATGAGTTCTTGAATTGACGTTTAATCGATATATATATATATATATATATATATATATATATATATATATATATATATAATATATATATATATATATATATATATATATATATATATATATATATATATATATATATATATATATATATATATATATATATATATATATATATATATGTCGTGCCGATTAGGTAAAACTTGCGATTTTGGCTAAATAGCAACGCTCACCTTGCCATATAAGACAAGTGAAAATTTGTGTATGCAATAATTTCGCCAAAATCATTCTGAACATAACGAAAAAAATATATTTCATTGTGTTTGTTTATTATTAAATTAATGTTAAAGTATCTAAAATATATTTAGTTGGATTAGGCTAAATTAAATTGCGCTTGTTATAATAAGGTTAGGTAGGTTTTCAAAGTTTCTCTTGGTACAAAATTATAAATTCTAACATTAACATAAATGAAAAAAATATATCTTTAAACGTATAAGAGAAAATTTTAGAAAGGACTTAATTTTAAATGAGTTCTTGCTAATTGACCAGTTTTACCTAATCGGCACGACATATATATATATATATATATATATAAAGCTACACTGCACTAGCAAGGGGACGAACCCATGATGGTTTGGCCCGCCTCATGGTGAGCGAAAACACGTGACGCTCTAGTCCACTGAACCACACAATCCTTTAGAGTAGCGCATCCAGTAGGACTGAATGTTGTACTCTCTACCCAAGGACATACGGTGGTGTGGACGCCTCTAAGCTAATTTCATCCTCCTTTCTGTTTGGTGTGCTAGCTCAACAAGCAGTTTATTCACACACAACCAGCACTAATTAATAATCTTGAGGTTAATGAAGAGCTTGGGGTAAGCGATCACAAATCACTTAATTTCAATATATCATGGAATTACCCAGGTAACTGCAATCAAGTCCCTGTTCCAGACTTTCGCTTAGCCGATTTCATGGGGCTGAGAAATTACCTAGTTGGGCTAAATTGGGATGACCTGACTATGGATCAGGTAGGTAGTTTTGGTTGCCAATATGACGTTTTCCAGAGCGTAGTTCTAGCTGCCCAGACATCTTTTGTTCCGAGTAGGGAAATTAGATCTAACAAAAATGATCCTAAATGGATGAACAATAGATTAAAACATCTCATTGGTCAAAAGAGAGGCATATATAGGCGTATCAAAAGAGGGGATGAACAGATAAGAAATCAATATTTTCAATTAAAGAGATAAATAAAAAAGGAATAAGAAAAGCAAAAATATCTACCTGGATGACGACTAATAAGCTTACTCTCAATAGTGACAAGACCTATTTCATTCAGTTTGGAAACAGAGCTACAAATCTTCCATAACATAACGCTAAATGGATCACCCATCACAAGACTCCAGTGGGAAAATCCTAGGGATCCACCTTGTCAGTAGCCTTAAATTCAAACACACACACAGTAAATTTCAAGAAAATTTCAGACAGTAGGCATACTATCAAAGATATGATACTATGTGCCTCAGTCAGCTCTCCTTGCACTGTATCATTCACTCATCTACCATATCTCACCTATGGAATTTGTGCATGGGGATCAACAGCATTAAATCACAGGACCGCTCATGACCGAGCAAAAGGCTCCAGTCAGAATAACAAATTCCCTCTAGACAGCATACTCCACCACTATTCAAAGTTTAAAACTACTCACATGAGAACATTCACACTTATTCTTGTGCCTACATACATAGGAGCTCTACACTCAAATATAAACCCTCCGCTCAAATTCTCTCACCAACTTTAACAGGACCCATGACCATAACACAGGACACAGATCACTTTTGATATACCCTGTCCCATATCACCCTATTAAAAAATCTATGCACATAAAGGGCCCCAAAGTCACAGAATTCATTACCAGCGTAAATACTAAAATAACCTGGTCTGAATATCAATTTAACTCTTTCAAAAACCACCTACTCACCCTAAACTAAATACAGTGGACCCTCGGTTAACGAATACCCGGAAATCGTGCAATTATGTAAGTATAATTTTAACTAAGTTCTTGTGGAAATTTATTTTTGGGGTCTGAAATAGACTAACCTGCGTGAAATTTTCCTTAAGGAGTAAATTCGTTCGGTAATGGCACTTGAGCAGACTTCAGGAGTGAAGTTTTACGAAACTCAGGGGTCCACTATTACTCATACTGTAAACTATTTTAAACAATGCTCAGGGTTACTTTCCTATAATATAATTTCAATAATTACTACTGATGTAACCATCCTGCAAACACTTTCACCTTGTCACAATGCAATATCATCAGATTGTAATTTGAGTAAACTTATTATCTGTTATAAACCTAAGCTAATGTTTAACTAAGAAACAAAATCAATCAATTTCTCTAGTATTAAGTAGTCTGTAGCCATTATTTTAGTCTGCCCATAATGCCATGGCATGATAGTGACTCTTTTACTTCAGTTCATGATTGTATTACAAAATCTCAATGTAAACTTGCAATGAAATAAAAAAAATATTATTTTTATTTTTTATTTAAGTACATTACAACTTAAGTGATGACTGCATATGTCTATAAGTTTGCCAGCAGCCTTCAAATGTAAACACCCACCTCATGAAACATGAGATCATAATATGACTGTGTAAGGCAGCATATATTACCACAGAGTATCTTTATATTTCAAACCCACACCTACTGCCCCATCAAACTAGTTGCAAACAATAATAAGACTGGACAGCAGTGTCCATGCATTTTCCATTTATTGGATGAAAATATAAACATACAAATATTATCACACAATGCATGTATATACAATTCACAATGGAGATACATAAGAATTCCAGTCGTCTGCCGACCAGTCACAAAAAACCTAACCCGTGACGCTCAAATCTTTATAAACCATAAGCAATAAACATTTCAACTTTGTTGCAATACTAATTTTTATTTTTTTATTTAGAGGCCAATACAAAACAATACAATTTAAACAATTGACTTTATGTCACAACAAAGTGAAATATACAGCCTTCAGATGTGACCACACCTGCCTCATAGGCATGAGATCATAAAATGGCTGTTAATAAAGAGCATACATTACCACGGGGACCTTTATATCCAACCCTACTCGCTCCCCCAAACTAAGTGCAAACAATAATGAGACTAACCATCAGTGTACACTTTGTTTTTATATATATATATATATATTTAATTTAATGGAAACCAATGTGAACATACATTATCACAATACTTGTACATACAAAATCCCAATGAAAATACAAAAAGAGGAATTCAGTCGTCTGCCGACCGAGTCACTATAAACCTAACCCGTGGCACTCAAAACTTCATAATCCGTATGCATTAAACATATACGACCTTGTTACAATACTAGAAGTTACACCAGAAGTTAATGAAACATTGTTTAAAACATTATTCACATTGACACAATATCAGAACCTCTTCATGCAAACCTTATAAACTAACGGCCTCACTACAAGCATGGCCTCAGCAAAGGCCTATTGTTATTAAAACTGCAATAGTGATACTTGTTCTCGAAGGAACCTCAAAAAAAAGAGGTACAACATAATTGGGTACCTACACCACAGGATAACATCCAACAAACAGGTTTAGTCTATAAATCTGTACTTTCTGAAATCTGAACAATAGTTTATACAGAACAACCTACAATGGCATACTACAAATAATAATTCCCCTTAACCAGGTATATACAAAACCGGCACATAATTAAACACTAACCGCTACACATGATGCCATGCACAACTTAGTACATCACAGGATACCAGTCCGTAATCTACTACAGGGACTTCATACCGGGTCTGTTACTAACTAACATCAGGATACTGGGTGGCCAATGCAGACCCTGACCTATCAACCCTCCCCCGGCAAACCTTCACCCTTGCACAAACATAACATCCTATGTGCTTTAAATTGGTCAAAAGAAAAGAAACAAAATAAACCAAGCACACCACCTCTTCCCCTGCAACCCAAACTCTGTAGACTGAGTCATCCGTCTGTCCTACATACATGAGGTAATGTCTCCCTTTTACCCCCTCACTAAAGACCCTCCCCACTAAGTGGCCCTCCCCACTACTTTTTCCACCAGCACACTTTCATTACCTTACCCAGCACCTTCTACAAGTCACTTCCCCAAATTCTCAGTCCATATCGATTGTCAAGCCTCCCTCCAACCCATCCCTACCCCAACAGATCCACGATCCTCAACTCCCTGTACGATTGATTGAAAACAGTTTCCCCACTCCACCATAAGCTGAACGATTTCTGCACTTTGTCCTGTCAAGCATGCCAAGAAAGAGCCTTAATCCTTCCCCAGCTCCAGATCCAGGTCTCATGAACCCTGAGCAGAAACCCACAAGACAATACACTAGACCCCTTCGCGTTTGATTAAATCCCCTGAGGTCCAAAAACATAGCTCTCACACAGTAGATAAGCCGCCTCCCCCAAATAACAAAGTGTCTTCGCTACCCACTCTCTCTACAGGCTCCAAGGTTTCACAAAGTATATCTCATGCAGGCGTAATTATCTGGGCTGCATCTTCACACCACTTGCACCATCTTTAACCCAAACCATTCTCAATCAGGACGCCTTGACAGCAGGCGTGTGGCAGGCTCATAAACCTCAAATCCCTTGACCTCATAATCAGCGTTCCACTTCTAATCCCCCAGATATCAGCCCATCCATACATGGGATAAACCGACACATTCAAATTACCGGAGAGATCCCCAGCCTACCCAGCATACTCCAGCTTGAGATGCACTGCGTTTGTGTCATCACCGACAAACTCCTTAAGATGTCCTTTCAATAAGCCCCGTCCCTATCATCCCATACATTCGCTCTTTGAAAATATATAGTAATGCCCCTCCCACTCCCTCTTTCCCCGCTCCCTACCTAAGCCAACTCTTTTCACCAGACATCTTCGGAGGTACAAGCACAGCAACCTGCGTTCTAACCAGATTCCCCAAACCCCCTATTCACCTTGTTGTGCCTAACATCTCACCTAACCAATGCCTCCCCGGCCCACACATGCTAAAAACCATCCGTTCAACGTGTCCCATCTACCGCATCAGGAAAAATGGCGCTACATACCATAGCTTACTATAAACCATATTATTCAATACAATCACCCTCTGCCTCAAAGTCACTTCCTTCGCTCTCAAACCTGCAATAGATCCATCGCCCCCTTTCACTACCCTACACGAATTCATTTCTCTTGCCAGACAGCAGTCCTTCATGAATTCCACCCCACATATCCTGACGCTTTCCACAACGTGCCAACCTGACCCCGGCCCAACGTTCCTCCAACCCACGTACCTACCCCCAATGAATTTAGTCTTGTTTCATTTATTCTCATCCCAGTCGCACCAAAAACACGTACAATATCCCCACATTCAACCCCCTGCACTGAACTCTCAAGCACCGTGGTATCATCCACGTACCCCACTATGCCACGTGCGTTCTTCTGCCTCAATGACATTCATCCACACTCTACCTCAACTAATCTATAAAAAGGGTCCTGTAGGCACGCAAATAAGATCTGCGGCAGGGTTGCCCCCTGTCACAGACCCCTGCCCATAGTAACTAATGCCCCTAATCTCCCATATACATCCTCTCGACCCATCTCACAATTTCCTCCCCAAAACCTTGCCTTCTCATCACCTCATACAACACATCTCGTTCTACACTATCATACGATCCCTTCCAATCCAACGCTAAGATCCCACCCTCCCATATGCTCGTAGTCTTTAATACGCTCAAGACCACTTACCACGCTCCTACCAGGGAATTCCACACTGCCCCTCTGCAATCACCTTCCCCAATACCCTCTTTATCCTATTACCTAGTATCTTGGCTAAAATCTTGTAGTCTGCATTCATTAAAATTATGGGCCTATAATTTCTTATAGTCCCCCCCCTTCCCCTTCCTAACACTACTACCCCTGTGCTACTCCCTCCCTCCCCTACTCCATCAGACTTCATACAATTCATCAAGCACACTAGACAGTCCCTCGCTGCGTCCCAATTCTCCCTATAAAATTCATTCTCAATCCCATCTATTCCTAGAGAACTTCCCTTAATCAAACCTTGCACTGCCTCCCATACCTCCTCTGCACTAATTACACACCCCATAACCTCCGGATCTCGCTCCCCCAACCTCTCGTTGATTCCCTCCAACAGAAGATTCCTATACTCAGATGCCACATCCACACTGCTCATATACTTTGTAAACCATTTATCCACAAATACTCCTACCGCCTCCATACCACGTATCACCATACCTTGTTCATAACTTTCCAGACGCTGCTCAACCTCCATGCATTCAATTGTCCGAGCGTCACGCTTCTGCCTACAATGACCTAACACGGTTTTTGACGGCTGGTCACCCTCCAACAGATCATTCATACCAGCTTTCAAGCGACACGCCTCAAAGCGCTCTATTTATGTATCCCATAACTTGTCTTTTAAGACACGGATTTCCCCTGTGTCACAGTGACCACTCCTCTCATAACAACCCTGTAGCTGCCCCTCTACGTACTTCTGCAATCCAAATCTCCATCCTGCCTCCTCCCTACCCAATTTCTGATAAAAAAAAAAAAAAACTAATTTGCGGCTTTCCCTCGTTCATCCACCACTCCAGCAAGTTATCATGCTTCTTACTCCTCTCCCAAAACCTCGCCCACCAGTCGCTAAACAGTTTGCGTTTATTGTCTCTCACTAATAATCCTACATTCAATTTCCAATAGCCCCTATACCACTTTGCCACGCCTTCCCAATCCAACTCCACTAAAAACCCTCTGTGATCTGAAAATCCCAGGTCTATGGTTTGAACCCTACCTACCACCACCCTATCATTTACATAAATCCTATCAGCCTCGCCTACCCTTCTAATAAGTATAATCCACGGGGACCCCAACACCAACCACATCCTTTAACCCCACATCCCAGTAAGTCACGTAAGGCCACAAGCTCGCACCCTGCCCTCGAGGCTCTACATCCCTCTTTCTAATTACACAATTGTAATCGCCGCCCAAAACCACAACACCCGCAAATCCGAAAGGCATAAATCAAAAGTCTCGAATAAAACCCACCTTACCGTCGTGACTGCTCTGCTGGCATATAGACCCCCTAAAAACAGACCCTGACCCCTCCCCAGGAACCCTCCACCCTGCTTCCCCCCGCATTCCTCCCAAACCATGGGTTGGAAAGGGCTTGACTCCAAAATCGCTACTGCCGCCCCTCCCTTGAGTCTACCAGAAGACCCCGCAAACACCTTATACCCTTTTATACTCAATTCCCTACCACACCTGTAGTTATGCTTCTGGATGAAAGCCACCTGGATGCCAAAACGGCGCAAGGTGTACTCCACCCAGGATCTCTTAACATCCTCTTTCATACCATTGACATTGATAGTTAAACACTGGAATGTAAGTGCAAAGGTTTGCCCTTCGGCTGTGGAGGTGGCTGCAACCCAGACTTGTCCTTACCCATTCCCTTACTCACTGATTTCCCGCCCTTGACAGAAACCTGACCTGATAAGACATCTAAATCCTTCCTTGCGACCTCCACCAATGGCTGCTTACTCGTTCTCTGCACAGGCGTGAGAATGTCGTCACTATCAGACTGGGTGCCTGATCTCTTGCGGTTCCTCCACTACAACCATGCTCTCAACACTATCTGACTGATGCACCTCTGCACCACTATCTCACTTGTCGGGCACTGTCCAACCAGCTGTGCACCAACCTTCACAACTTCCCCTTCAGCAGCTTCCACCACAGCCCTGCTGTCCTCTCCAGACAAAACTGGGAGGAGTCCTCCAAGAGACCTCTCAACACCTCTTTCAGTGGTAAATCCTCACTAGGCTCAACACTCCTTCCATCCACAACACACTCACAAGGAGCCTTTATCTCCTGGGGCGGGAGTACAGATGCCTCCCTGCCCCATCCACAATTTCACTCCACAAACGTGGCCCTTGCACCTCCAGGGGAACCCTCACCAGGGCCTCCTGGCCCCTGACCAGCCGTCTCCGTCGGGCCGCTTCCTGTCTGGGTATCACATGTCTATGCAGTCTGCAGCGACGTGGTCATAGGCCCCATAGCCGGCATGTCTCCTTTGCCCTGGGTATGTCACATATGCCTGATTCCGAAAATCAGGCAAGAAGGGATGGCTTACGCAGTTCATTTCAGAGAAAAGGTCCTTCATATAGCCCACCAGGGGTCCCTCACTCCACTTCCCTGCATTCACTGTGGGATTACAACGTACTCATTGAAAAGCCCACTAATGTCTGCAGCATTCGCCTCAAAAGGGACATTCTTGACCTTTATCCACGATATACGTCCTTGATGCGTCCTTTAATCGTACTTGCATTGTCGAGTTAACCGTACACCTTATCCTGGTACTGATCAACAAGGCGGTCGTAGGCTGCAGTCGTTAAAAATTTGACAAAGATCCGGTTGGCGCCATTGAGTGCAACGCCGTACAAATCCGTAGTGTCAACGTTATACATGTCTCGTAGAATCGTAGGGAGCACAGTTGCAGCAGTGGTTGGCAGTATGACACCCGTAACCATATCGATGCAAACTGTGTTGGACGGCGTCTGCTAGCAGTCTTCATGACAGTGGTTATGTAGTTGGAGACAAAGTCACCAGGTGGCGAGCCAGAGCACTGCACGTCCTCACCCTACCAAAGCTGGGTGGCGACTAAATAATTATTATTACATGCTGTTGGAGTGTGAGCAAAGTTACATTTATGAAGGGATTCAGGAAAACCATTTAGCCAGACTCGAGTCCTGGAGGTGGGAAATAGTGCCTGCATTCTAAAGAAGGGGCAAAGATATGTTCCAGTTTTTTTAAATGTAGTACAGTGGGCCCTCGGTTTCGTTGAAAATTCTTAATGCTGTTTGAGTGCAGTACAGTGGACCCTCGGTTTTGTTGAAAATTCTTAACAATGCTGTTTAGTGCAGTTACCGAACGAATTTGTTCCCATACGGACAAATGTAAATTAGTTAGTCATTTCAGACCCCCAAAATACACTTACAAAAGCACTTACAAAAATACACCTCTAATTGTTCGAGTTTGGAGGTGAACGAAAACCAAGGGTCCACTGTATCTCCATACCTCTAGCAAGACGGTGATGAATGGAGTGATGATGAGTGTTTATTTTCAGGTTGCCTTGACTTAGTGGGAAATGGCAGATATTTAAAAAAATCAGGTAATTAGAAAAAATATCTCAAAATACTACACTGAGCTTAAATGCCACTTTTTTTTTCTGTATTTTCTCATTTCCAAAACCAACCCTGTCTAAGGTAGGCTAACACTCAGTACCTAATTACTGCTAGGTGAACAAGGGCCCAGCAGGTGTAGGAAATATACCCACTCTTCCCAGGATCAAACCGGGTTCTTCAGTTTAGCCAGAAGTTTTATTTGAGTACAGATTACCTTAAAAATGGATATTAAGAACCTAACTTTATTTGAGCGAGTACATCAATTTAACCAATGGATGATGTTTGATACAAAGAAACCAATTATTTTTAGTTTAAATTTATTTGGCTAAAATAAATAACATGGAATTGAAGAGAGAAGAATCATTTGGGTTAGGAAAAATTCAGTTTGAGAAAGCGTTTGTGAAGTGTACACGTACAGTTATAAAACACAGAAAAAACATTGTGTAAATGTAAAAATTCATGGCACAGTCTAAACTGTATAAAATAACAGCATACAAAGCCCACATCACTACATACACATTCTCCTTGTTAATCTGGTTATTTTTTTTTAAATCAGTATGAACTTGCATATTAAACATCGATCCAAAACACAACACATTATTGTAACCTTGAAATTTCCCAGGGCAAATTTTTGAAGATTCTGATTCATTTTCTATACTATTGCACATATTGATGATCTGGGACAGTTTAAGTGTTAAGTCCATCTCATTTGCACCATGGTAGAGGCTCGAACCTGTTCACTCCCACTTGAATGATAAAGAAATCAAAGAGGATCCTACTTATTTCGAACCTGAACAACTCAGACGTAAATTCAAACACCTTAATAGTGATTGAACGCTGGAGAAAATTTGGCGAGGAAGATTATCTCACCTCCTTGAGAGGAACATTTTCTATGGAGCTGATGTTTCAGAAAATTATAAGTCCTTAAGACCTGGTGACATAATGATTATTAACAATGATGGTCAGAGGTCCCATTGGCCTCTTGGAAAAATTGTAGGTATATATCCTGAGCAAATGGAATCATCAGGACAGTTGATATTTTTGAGCAAAGGTGTAGTGAATAAGCCCGGACAATAGATAAATTAGTGCCGTTAAGGGTACACAGTGTTGAGAAACAAAAATAAAATTAGTGATTCTCCAGAAACCACAGACTGAAGCTGTTCAGAAAGACAGAAAGCCCAGCAGTGATGGCAGTGAGAAAAATCAAATTAATATTTAAGTGATGAGTAGTTCACTTTAAGTGAATTTCTAAGCTGCCCCCAGTGTGGAAAATTCTCCAAAGGAGGGGGAGTATGCGCCCTTACTACCCTTAGTAAGGGCCACTCACCCTTTCACCCTTAGGAAAGGGCCAGAGGAAGCGCGTCTGGCTGCATAAACAATTTAATTCAAGCCAGATGTACTGTCAACAGTGTGTCAGGAGAATTGTGCTGACCACAGCACCACGAGGCACCTCGTGGCACCACATAGCTGCACGAGACTGCAAAGGGCAGCACGAGCAGTCAGATTGAATTTGGCCACCGCAAGAACAGGTCATACGACTCTAGTGGTCATGCGGCGCGGCGCGTAAATCAACATAGACATTACTCGTTCTCGTCCGTTATATTATTTAATCTCCACTAACGTCAGGAAATAAGATAAGGAACTCTGTTGGCGCGTTTAGTGAATAATATCAACATTGCAGTATGTTCAGGAGTGTGCGCAGCTTCGGACTGCAAAAAGGAGAAACGTAGAGACAATCGCGAGTGAACTCCATCGAAACAAAATGTGGTGATTATGTGGCGACCACAATCGAATAACCATTTCCGCCATCTGTGGTGGAGCCAACACCATCGCTCAAAATTCACACACGAGCAAGGTCAAGAATTTGATGTTCTGGTCAAAACGGGGACTGCGCCCAGTTCTTGTATTCAAGAACATTCAAATTTTACCTAGGGACGACGGTTATGCGTGGACTTTTTAGTCCAAAACAGTGAGTAAACGCCTTTCAGTCCATCTAAGACTGAAATATGGACATATGTCCTTTGGGACCTTAATTATAATCACTTGATGTTTACCTTACAGCCCTGTGGAGATTGAGGCCATAGATGGATCCCTGAGAAGGTGTTGGTGGCAGCTGCGACATCTTGGATTCATCAAGAAGATAAGTAAAATACAGTCCACGTTGTCGTTAGGGCCCATCCTCCACACAGGTGCTTCGGCTCATTCAGTACCCTGGTGATGGACCAGGTGCTTCGGCTCATTCAGTGCCCTGGTTATGGACCAGGTACTTTGGCTCATTCAGTACACACTGGTGATGGACCAGGTACTTCGGCTCGTTGTTGCCCTGGTGATGGACCAGGGTGCTTCAGCTCCTTCAGTACCCTATTTTATAGTGCCCTGATTATCAAAGCATATTCCTTGGACGGATTAGGTGGGTTTGGTAGGGAGATTTTGTTTTGTGGGATTGGTATTGGGTTTTGGAAGGGGGACTTGCCTAGTGTGGACCAGTTGGCTTGCTGCATTCTCCTTATTTCTGTGTTGTTGTGAGTGAGAGGGTTGGATTGGAGCAGGACTTACACAATGGTTGGGGTGGGGGTGTTGTCGGGGCCCCAGTTGCTTGGATGGCGATAAGGTTGGACAAATATTTTTATTGTGGGTGACATGGACCTGCCAAGTATGGGCCAAGTAGGCCTGTGCAGTGTTCCGCCTTTCTTATGTTCTTATGTTCTTAAACCATAAGTTTAGTACCGAGTAAGTATGCAAATTTAAACAGAAAAAAATCGTGTTTTTATGGGGAGACAAATGTTGGGAACATTCTCAGAAACTTTTTTTTTTTTGTTTGTCCAAAATATTCGTTTATTGCTTGACAACGAAAATTTGTTGAGCTTACAATTTACTAGAGGAAGATCTCCGATTACATCTGTGATGTGAAAAAAGGAGACAAAATTATTTTTCCCCCCCGAAAGAACTAAAAAAAAAAAGGGCGCAAAATATTCGGGGAACCCCACCCACAAAGATAATCCCCAAAACCCTTTATTCATCAAGAAAAAAAGGGAAACCCTGCCTTTTTTTAAAAAGGTTTTCCCCAGCATTTGTTTCCAGGAAATTTTCCGGGGCCTCCAATGTCTTCTTAACAATCCTTCAGTATATTTTTCCCCAAACCCAGTCTTATACATGAATCCTACCAACAGCACCCCAAGAATCGAAAAGGGAAATTTCACCGTGAAACAAAATTCTTCATTCAATAGTTCCCCCTTTTTCAATTGTTTTTTCATTCTTTCCAGCCTTTTTTCCCCCTATCTCTGCAAAACATTCAAATTTGGGGGTGGCACTAACACTCCTTTAAAATGGGGAAATAACCTTTTTTTTCCCCCCTTTTTGCCCCCCCCACATTTTGGGGGTTAACCAAAAAATGGGGAAAGGGGGTTTACCACCCCAACAAAAGGTTTTTGGAGGTGGCGCACCACCCCCAAGGTGCCGCCCCGGGTTTTTTTGGGGCCCCAAACCCTGTTTTGGCCCCCTTTTGGAGCCCCCAAAACTTTTTTTCAGGGGGTCAAAACATCAAATTGAAATTTTTTTTTTATCCCGAAATTTTTTTAGCTTGTATGATAATTTTTTTTCTTAAAAAAGGGGGAAAAAAGTGGTGGAAAAAAGAGATTATTTTCTAATTAATTGTACTTAAACAAAGTGTTTATAAAATGATTTATAAAAATTTTTTTCCCTTCCCCAATTTTCCCCCTTATCATTTATTAATTTTACATCTTTTTACAAAATATTTCCTCAAAAAATTATAACCCTCATTCCATTTCTCAAGAATTTTTTTAATTCTCCTAATATTTATACAGTATTGTTTTAAATTTTTAAAAAAAGGTGAGGAGAAGGGGGGGTACGCTTATGAGAACGTGTATACATGTATGTTTTTTGTGTGTTCGTACTGGTGTATGGAGGATTTTTGTGTAGACCAAAAAGAAAAAAAAACAGAAAAAAACTTGTATGATCTACATATTAATTCACAATAAAAAAAGACAATTCTGTGG
>WNWK01010628.1:45000-69176 GCA_009830355.1 Cherax destructor | reverse complement strand
GAAGCCTTGAGCTCTCTACCACCAGGTCTGCTGGAGTGAAGTGTGAAGCCTTGAAGCTCTCTACCACCAGGTCTGCTGGAGTGAAGTGTGAAGCCTTGAAGCTCTCTACCACCAGGTCTGCTGGAGTGAAGCGTGAAGCCTTGAAGCTCTCCACCACCAGGACTGCTGGAGTGAAGTGTGAAGCCTTGAAGCTCTCTACCACCAGGTCTGCTGGAGTGAAGTGTGAAGCCTTGAAGCTCTCTACCACCAGGTCTGCTGGAGTGAAGTGTGAAGCCTTGAAGCTCTCTACCACCAGGTCTGCTGGAGTGAAGCGTGAAGCCTTGGTGGAAGCCGTCTACACCAGGTCTGGAGTGAAGTGAAGCCAAGCTTACACCAGGTCTGAGGAAGGCGAGCCTGAAGCTCTCACCAGGCCTGAGGAAGGTGAAGCCTATTACCCAGGCTGCTGATGTACCAGCCACCAGGTGCTGAGTAAGTGAGCAGTCACCACAGGCCTGAGAGTAGCCTGATTCCCACCAGGCTGTGAGAAGTGTGAGCTGAAGCTCTCCACACCAGGCTGCTGGTAGTAAGCAAGTTCTACCACCAGGTGCTGGAGGAAGTGTGAAGCCTTGAGCCTCACCACCAGGCTGGATTGGCCTGCTCTTACACAGGTCTGGGAGGGAAGCCTTGACTCTACCACCAGGCTGCTGAGGAAGTGTGAAGCCTTGGCCTCACCACCAGGCTGCTGGAGGAAGTGAAGCCAGCTCTCTCACCAGGCTGCTGGAGTGAAGTGTAGCCTTAGCTCCACCACCAGGTCTGCTGGAGGAAGTGAAGCTGAGCTCTCACCAGGTCTGCTGGAGTGAAGTGTGAAGCCTTGAAGCTCTACCACCAGGTCTGCTGGAGTGAAGTGTGAAGCCTTAAGCTCTCACCACCAGGTCTGCTGAGTGAAGTGTGAAGCCTTGAAGCTCTACCACCAGTCTGCTGGAGGAAGGTGAAGCCTTGAAGCCTCTACCACCAGGTCTGCTGAGTGAAGGTGAAGCTTGAAGCTCTCTACCACCAGGTCTGCTGAGTGAAGTGTGAAGCCTTGAAGCTCTCTACCACCAGGTCTGTGAGTGAAGTGTAAGCCTTGAAGCTCTCTACCACCAGGCTGCTGGAGTGAAGTGAAGCCTGAGCCTCTACCACCAGGTCTGGAGTGAAGGTGAAGCCTTGAAGCTTCACCACCAGGTGCTGGAGTAAGTGTGAAGCCTTAAGCTCTCTACCACCAGGCTGCTGGAGTGAAGTGAAGCCTGAGCTCTCTACCACCAGGTCTGCTGGAGTGAAGTGTGAAGCCTTGAAGCTCTCACCACCAGGCTGCTGAGGAAGTGTGAAGCCTTGAGCTCTCTACCACCAGGCTGCGGAGTAAGGTGAACCTTGAAGCTCTACCACCAGGCTGCTGGAGGAAGTGTAAGCCTTGAAGCTCTCTACCACCAGGTCTGCTGGAGTGAAGTGTAAGCCTTGAATCTCTACCACCGGTCTGCTGGAGTGAAGGTGAGCTTGAAGCCTCACCACCAGGTCTGCTGGAGTGAAGGTGAAGCCTTGAAGTCCACCACCAGGTCTGCTGGAGGAAGTGAAGCCTGAAGCTCACCACCAGGACTGCTGGAGTGAAGTGTAAGCCTGAAGCTCTCTACCACCAGGCTGCTGGAGAGTGTGAAGCCTTGAAGCTCCTACCACCAGGCTGCTGGATGAAGTGTGAAGCCTTGAGCTCTCTACCACCAGGTCTGCTGAGTGAAGGTGAAGCCTGAGCTCTCACCACCAGGCTGCTGGAGGAGTGAAGCCTTGAGCTCCTACCACCAGGTCTGCTGAGTGAAGTGTAGCCTTGAAGCCTCTACCACCAGGTCTGCTGGAGTGAAGGTGAAGCCTTGAAGCTTCTACCACCAGGCTGCTGGAGTGAATGTGAAGCCTTGAAGCTTCTACCACCAGGTCTGCTGGAGAAGTGTGAAGCGAGCCTCACCACCAGGTCTGCGGAGGAAGTGTGAAGCCTTGAGCCTCTACCACCAGGCTCTGAGGAAGTGAACCTTGAAGCTCTCTACCACCAGGTCTGCTGGAGTGAAGTGGACCTGAGTCTCTACCACAGGTCTGCTGGAGTAAGTGTAGCTTGAAGCTCACACCAGGTTGCGAGGAAGTGTAGCCTTGAGCTCTCACCACCAGGCTGTGGAGTATGAAGCCTTACTCTCACCACAGTCTGCTGGAGTGGTGTGGCTTGAGCTCTACCACCAGGCTGCTGGAGGAAGGGAAGCCTGAGCCCTACACCAGGCTGCTGATGAAGTGAGCCTTAAGTCTCACCACCAGGCTGCTGGAAGTGTAGCCTTGAAGCTCTACCACCAGGTCTGCGGGAGTGAAGTGTGAAGCCTTGAAGCTCTCTACCACCAGGTCTGCTGTAGTGAAGTGTGAAGCCTTGAAGCTCTCTACCACCAGGTCTGCTGGAGTGAAGTGTGAAGCCTTGAAGCTCTCTACCACCAGGACTGCTGGAGTGAAGTGTGAAGCCTTGAAGCTCTCTACCACCAGGTCTGCTGGAGTGAAGTGTGAAGCCTTGAAGCTCTCTACCACCAGGTCTGCTGGAGTGAAGTGTGAAGCCTTGAAGCTCTCTACCACCAGGTCTGCTGTAGTGAAGTGTGAAGCCTTGAAGCTCTCCACCACCAGGACTGCTGGAGTAAGTGTGAACTCTCTACAGGTCTGCAGTGTCACCTGCAGCATTCCACACCGTCACTCCTGCAAATTCCCATGGTCACCCTGCAACATTCCCATGGTTACCCTGCAACATTCCCACTGGTCATCCTGCAACATTCCCACGGTTATCCCTGCAACATTCCCACCGTCATCCTTGCAACATTCGCATGGTCAAGCCTGCAACATTCCCATGGTTAGCGCTGCAACATTCCCACGGTCATCCCTGCAATATTCCCACGGTCATTCCTGCAACATTCACACGGTCATCCCTGCAACATTCCCACTGTCACCCCTGCAACATTCCCACGGTCATCCCTGCAACATTCCACGTGTCACCCTTGCAACATTCCCATGATCAAACCTGCAACATTCCTACGGTCGTCTCTGCAACATTCCAACTTTCACCACTGCAACATTTCCATGGTCACCCCTGAAACATTCCCCATGGTTAGCGCTGCAACATCCTACGGTCATCCCTGCAACATTCCCACGGTCACCCCTGCAACATTCCCACGGTCATCATTACAACATTTTCACGGTCACCCCTGCAACATTCCCATGGACATCCCCTGCAACATTCCCACGGTCACCCCTGCAACATTCACACGGTAACCTTCTGCAACATTTCCTGGTCAATCCTACAACATTCCCACGGTCACTCCTGCAACATTCCAATCGTAACCCTCTGCAACATTTCCTGGTAACCCTTGCACCATTCCCTTGGTCACCCTTGCAACATTCCAATGGTTACCCTTGCAACATTCCCACGGTCACCTTTGCAACATTCCCACTGTCATCCTTGCAACATTCCCATGATCAAACCTGCAACATTCCTACAATCGTCCCTTCAACATTCCAACCTTCACCACTGTAACATTCCCACGGTCACCCCTGAAACATTCCCAAGGTCACCTATGCAACACTCCCATGCTCACCCACACAACATTACTATAGTCACCCCTGCAACATTCCTATGATCTCCTTTGCAATATTCCTACAGTTCCCTTGCAACATTCACATGATCACCCTAGCAATATTCTAATGGTAACCCCTGCAACAGTCCCATGGTCCCCCTTGCAACATTCACATAGTCATCCCTGCAACATTCTAATGGTCACCCCTGCAACATTTCCACGGTCACCCCTGCAACATTCCCATGGTCACCCATACAACATTCCCACGGTCACCCCTGCAATATTCCAACGGTCACCTCTGCAACGTTCCCATTATCACCCCTGCAACATTCCCAAAGTCATAATTTCAACATTCCCAAGATCATCATTGCAACATTTCCACGGTAATGATTGCAACATTCCCACGATAATCATTTCAACATTCCCACGGTCACCCCTGCAACATTCCCACGGTCATCATTGCAATATCCTCACGGTCACCCCTTCAACATTCCCACGGTCACCCCTGCAACATTCTCATCGTAACCCTCTGCAACATTTATTGGTAACCCTTGTAATATTTACATGGTCATCCTTTCAACATTCCCACGGTCATCCTTGAAACATTCCCATTGTCACCCATGCAACATTCGAAGGGGCACCCTTGCAACATTCCATTGGTCACCCTTGCAACATTCCCATGGTCAACGCTGCTAAATTCTCACGGTCATCCTTGCAACATTCCCACGGTCATCCCTGCAACATTCCCAAGGTCACCACTGCAACATTCTCATGATCAAATCTGCAACATTCTCATGATCAAACCTGCAACATTCCCATGGTTACCCTTGCAACATTCCAACCTTCACCACTGCAACATTCCCACGGTCACCCCTGCAACATTCTTACTGGTCACCTCTGCAACATTCCCATTATCACCCCTGCAGTATTCCCACGGTCATCATTGCAACATTCCCACGATAATCGTTGCAACATTCCCAGGGTCACCTCTGCAACATTCCCACGGTCATATTTGCAACATTATCACGGACACCCCTGCAACATTCCCACGGTCACCTCTGCACCATTCCCACGGTCACCCCTACAACATTCCCACGGTAACCCTCTGCAACATTTCCTGGTCACCCCTGCAACTTTCTCATGGTCACCCCTGCAACATTCCTACGGTAACCCTTTGCAACATTTCCTGGTCACCCCTGCAACATTCCCACTATCACCTCTGCAACATTCCCATTATCACCCCTGCAGTATTCCCACGGTCATCATTGCAACATTCCCACGATAATCGTTGCAACATTCCCACGGTCACCTCTGCAACATTCCCACGGTCATATTTGCAACATTCTCACGGACACCCCTGCAACATTCCCACGGTCACCCCTGCACCATTCCCACGGTCACCCCTACAACATTCCCACGGTAACCCTCTGCAACATTTCCTGGTCACCCCTGCAACTTTCTCATGGTCACCCCTGCAACATTCCTACGGTAACCCTTTGCAACATTTTCTGGTCACCCTTGCAACATTCCCACTTTCACCCTTGCTGCATTCTCATGGTCACCCTTGCAACATTATAATGGTCACCCCTGCAACATTCTAATGGTCACCTCTGCAACATTCGCACGGTCACCCCTGCAACATTCCCATTGTCACCCCTGCAACATTCTCACGGTCATCATTGCATCATTCCCATCATCATTATTTCGACATTCCCACGGTCACCCCTGCAACATTCGAACGGTCACATTTGCAAGATTCCCACGGTAAACCTTTGCAACATTTCCTGGTCAACCCTGCAACATTCCCACGGTCACCCCTGCACCATTCCCACGGTCACCCCTACAACATTCCCACGGTAACCCTCTGCAACATTTCCTGGTCACCCCTGCAACTTTCTCATGGTCACCCCTGCAACATTCCTACGGTACCTCTATGCAACATTTCCTGGTCACCCCTGCAACATTCCCACTTTCACCCTTGCTGCATTCTCATGGTCACCCTTGCAGCATTATAATGGTCACCCCTGTAACATTCTAATGGTCACCTCTGCAACATTCGCACGGTCACCCCTGCAACATTCCCATTGTCACCCCTGCAACCTTCTCACGGTCATCATTGCATCATTCCCACCATCATCATTTCGACATTCCCACGGTCACCCCTGCAACATTCGAACGGTCACATTTGCAAGATTCCCATGGTAAACCTTTGCAACATTTCCTGGTCAACCCTGCAACATTCCCACGGTCACCCCTTCAACATTCCCACGTAGCCCTCTGAAACATTTACTGGTCACCCCTGCAACATTCCCATTGTCACCCCTGCAACATTCTAATGGTCACCCCTGCAACATTCTAATGGTCACTCCTGCAACATTCTAATGGTCACTCCTGCAACATTCTAATGGTCACTCCTGCAACATTCCAACGGTCACCCCTGCAAAATTCTCACGGTCACCCTTTCAACATTCCCCCGGTAACCAATGCAACATTCCCACGGTCACGCCTGCAACATTCCCATGGTCACCACTGCAATATTCCCACGGTCATAATTGCAACATTCCCATGGTCACCCCTGCACCCACGATCATCACTGCAGCATTCCCACGGTCACCCCTGCAATATTTCCATGGTCATCACTGAAACATTTTCACGGTGACCCCTGCAACATTCCCATGGTCACCACTGCAATATTCCCACGGTCGTAATTGCAACATTTCCATGGTCACCCCTGCACCCCCGGTCAACCCTGCAACATTCCCATAGTCACCCCTGCATTATAGCCATGGTCACACCTGCAACATTCCCACTGTCACTCCTGCAGCATTCCCACGGTCACCCTGCAACATTCCCACGGTCACCCCTACAACATGGGGCAGCTTCCCCGACTCTTGCAACGGGGGTTAAGGTGGGTGGGCGTGTGGGCGGACCCAGGCCGCGCCTCGGGCGTGCCCAGGGTGCACACCACGCCCACGTGGCATGCCGGGCATTCCAGCTTGCACGCCACCAGTACACCACCCCTGGGGAGTCTACCCTCCCCGTCTACTGCTCCACATCTACCCGGGGAAAGTAGAAAGGTAGACGTTAGGTGAGGTACAAGTAGTGTAGTAGAGCAGTGTAGAAGTGAAGTAGAGCAGTGTAGTAGTGTAGCAGAACAGTGTAGTAGAGCAGTTTAGTAGAACAGTGTAGTAGTGTAGCAGAACAGTGTAGTAGAGCAGTTTAGTAGAACAGTGTAGTAGAACAGTGTTGTAGAACAGTGTAGTAGAACAGTGTAGTAGTGTAGTAGAGCAGTGTAGTCGAACAGTGTAGTAGAGCAGTGTAGTAGAACAGTGTAGTAGTGTAGTAGAGCAGTGTAGTCGAACAGTGTAGTAGAGCAGTGTAGTAGAACAGTGTAAAAAAGCAGTGTAGTAGAACAGTGTAGTAGAGCAGTGTAATAGAGCAGTGTAGTAGAACAGTGTAGTAGAGCAGTGTAGTAGAGCAGTGTAGTAGAACAGTGTAGTAGTGTAGTAGAGCAGTTTAGGAGAGCAGTGTAGTAGAGCAGTGTAGAATAACCGTGTAGTAGAGTAGTGTAGTAGAACAGTGTAGTAGAACAGTGTAGTAGAGCGTTGTAGTAGAACAGTGTAGTAGTGTAGTAGAGCAGTTTAAGAGAGCAGTGTAGTAGAGCAGTGTAGAATAACAGTGTAGTAGAGCAGTGTAGTAGAGCAGTGTAGTAGAACAGTGTAGTAGAACAGTGTAGTAGAGCAGTATAGTAGAACAGTGTAGTAGTGTAGTAGAGCAGCGTAGGAGATCAGTGTAGTAGAACAGTGTAGTAGAACAGTGTAGTAGAGCAGTGTAGAACAGTGTAGTAGAACAGTGTAGGAGAGCAGTGTAGTAGAACAGTGTAGTAGAGCAGTGTAGTAGAACAGTGTAGTAGATCAGTGTAGGAGAGCAGTGTAGTAAAACAGTGTAGCAGTGTAGGAGAGCAGTGTAGTAGAGCAGTGTAGTAGAACAGTGTAGAAGTGTAGTAGAGCAGTGTAGCAGAACAGTGTAGTAGTGTAGTAGAATAGTGTAGTAGAACAGTGTAGTGGAACAGTGTAGTACAGCAGTGTAGTAGAACCGTGTAGTAGTGTAGTAGAGCAGTGTAGTAGAACAGTGTAGTAGAACAGTGTAGTAGAGCAGTGTAGTGGAGCAGTGTAGGAGAGCAGTGTAGGAGAGCAGTGTAGTAGAACAGTGTAGTAGAGCAGTGTAGTAGAACAGTGTAGTAGAGCAGTGTAGTAGAGCAGTGTAGTAGAGCAGTGTAGTAGAGCAGTGTAGTAGAGCAGTGTAGTAGAACAGTGTAGTAGAACAGTGTAGAACAGTGTAGTAGTGTAGCAGAGCAGTGTAGTAGAGCAGTGTAGTAGAACAGTGTAATAGAACAGTGTAGTAGAGCAGTGTAGTAGAGCAGTGTAGTAGAGCAGTGTAGTAGAACAGTGTAGTAGAACAGTGTAGTCGAACAGTGTAGTAGAACAGTGTAGTAGAACAGTGTAGTAGAACAGTGTAATAGAACATTGTAGTAGAACAGTGTAATAGAACAGTGTAGTAGAACAGTGTAGTATAACAGTGTAATAGAACAGTGTAGGAGAGCGGTGGAAAGTTTCCTCACACCCAGGCAACACTGCAACACTGTCAAACATTTTCAACACTCTACAACATTGTTTGTATTCTGCAACACTGTGCAATATTATTGACACTGCAACAGTATACAACATTGTCAGCACTGCAGTATTGTTATCACTGTGCACCTTTGTTACCACTGCTTCACTGCCAGCACTTTGCGAGAGTATGCAACATTGCCAACACTCTGAAAGATTGGCAACACTTTGCACACTGTGCAACACTGTCACATTGCAAATGTGACCACATTTTTGTTTACCTGTCTTCACTGAACATTTTTTTTTTTTGGCTTGAGAGTTGCAGAGATAATTGATACTGCTTCTGTGTGTGTGTGTGTGTGTGTGTGTGTGTGTGTGTGCACGGCTCTCACAGGACGCCAGGGTGCATGGGTGGTCACTGCTTGCAACGGTGTGTGTGTGTGTACTCACCTAATTGTGGTTGCAAGGGTCGATTCATAGCTCTTGGCCCCGCCTCTTCACTGGTCGCTACTAGGTCCACTTTCTCCCTGCTCCATGAGCTTTATCATACCTCTTCTTAAAGCTATGTATGGATCCTGCCTCGACTACATCACTTTCCAGACTATTCCACTTCCTGACAACTCTATGACTAAAGAAATAATTCTTAACATCCCTATGACTCATGTGAGTCTTCAACTTCCAAATGTGACCCCTTGTTGCTGTGTTCCTTCTCTGGAACATCCTGTCTCTGTCCACCTCGTCAATTCCTCTCAGAATTTTATATGTCGTTATCATATCGTCCCTATCTCTCCTGTCCTCTAGTGTCGTCATGTCGATTTCCCTTAACCTCTCCTCGTAGGACATGCCCCTTAGCTCTGGGACTAGTCTTGTTGCAGACCTTTGCACTTTCTCCAATTTCTTGACGTGCTTTACCAGGTATGGGCTCCAGACTTGTGCTGCATTCTCCAATATGGGCCTGACGTACACGGTGTAGAGACCCTTAAACGATTCCTTACTGAGGTATCGGAATACTATTCTCAGGTTTGCCAGGCTCCCATATGCTGCAGCAGTTATTTGGTTGATGTGCGCCTCGGGAGATGTGCTTGGTAATATACTCACCACAAGAGCCTTTCCTTTGAGTGAGGTTTGCAGTCTTTGGCCCCTAGACTGTATGTACTCTGTCTGCGGTCTTCTGTGCCCTTCCCCGATCTTCATGACTTTCCATTTGGCGGGGTTAAACTCCAGAAACCAGCTGGTGGACTCAGGCTTCCAGCCTGTGTGTGTGTGCGTGTGTACCGCTCTCAGGCAGCCATTGTGCACGGTTGGTCGTTGCTTGCAATGTAAGCCTGCACCTCTCTTTGTAGTTTTTAACCGTACGGTCTGTATCATAGGCCAAAGCAATACCGCTCTCCAGTGTCACATGTCATCCGAGGACATACTGTCGCCCATCATTGCTATATAGATGTGAGAATGGACACACGTCCCTTGACGTGTGGACAACGCCTGACGTCTTATTCAGCCAAAGCGATCACACCTGTACCGAGAGTTCTATGCTCCTGTACTGTGAAGATATCCACTCGTCCCATCCATCGTCATATCCGTCAGCAATTCCAGTCCCTTTTCTCTTCGCAACCAGTATTGGAGAGCTTTTAGGGCCTTAGTGCTGAATTTTCTTGTATTTCTTGAGTTTCTGAAGAAATGCCAGAGCCACGTTCTACAGAAGTATTTCTTAGTTCTTGCCTGTCACCTGCCAGCACTGTCGGGTCGGGTTGATCTGAGGTACATATACTACTGTGGGTCAACTGTCATTAAGCATTTGACATTCGACCTGCTTACACCTCCCTCTCCATGATCTGACTCTGGCTTCTCTTCTTCCCTGCTTGGCTTTGTTGCGCAGAACTTCATAAACTTCTGCCGTTAACCAGGTTTTGCCTACGCTCGCTCTACTACGATTACCATCACCGCGCTGCCAAGTTATCTTTATGTCCGATATAAAGAGCTACCCCAAGCCCCAAGCCAAAACACAGCAGCAGTGTGTGTGCACGACTCTCCGGCAGCCAGGGAGCATGGGTGGTTGTTGCAACGGTGTGTTTGTACGGCTCTCCGGCAGCCAGGGAGCATGGGTGGTTGTTACAACGGTGTGTTTGTACGGCTCTCCGGCAGCCAGGGAGCATGGGTGGTTGTTACAACGGTGTGTTTGTACGGCTCTCCGGCAGCCAGGGAGCATGGGTGGTTGTTACAACGGTGTGTTTGTACGGTTCTCCGGCAGCCAGGGAGCATGGGTGGTTGTTACAACGGTGTGTTTGTACGGCTCTCCGGCAGCCAGGGAGCATGGGTGGTTGTTGCAACGGTGTGTTTGTACGGCTCCCCGGCAGCCAGGGAGCATGGGTGGTTGTTACAACGGTGTGTTTGTACGGCTCTCCGGCAGCCAGGGTGCATGGGTGGTTGTTACAACGGTGTGTTTGTACGGCTCTCAGAAAAAGAAAGAATTATGGTAAGAACTATGTTATGAGGAACAGAGAATTACACTGTGGATGCCTCTCAGTTTACCTTGTTCATTATTACTCTTTGGGTCTAATTTATTAGGAAGTTGAAAATCCATCGGCTTCATTATCCAGTTATTCCTTGAACGTATTTTACATGCTTTTACTCCATGATCACGTTGTGATCATGGAGTAAAAGCTGTGTTTATTAAAGCTGAATATATATTATCCATCATTGTGTCCAGCACAATGGTATATTGATCTAGCAGTTGCAAGAGGCAGGAGCTTCCTGCTTTAAACCGGTGTTGTACTGGCTTGTATCACTGCTGTAGTGGCCTGTATCACTGTTGTACTGGCTTGTATCACTGTTGTATTGGCTTGTATCACTGTTGTATTGGCTTGTATCACTGTTGTACTGGCTTGTATCACTTGTACTGGCTTGTGTCACTGTTGTACTGGCTTGTATCACTGTTGTACTGGCTTGTATCACTGTTGTACTGGCTTGTATCACTGTTATACTGGCTTGTATCACTGTTGTACTGGCTTGGCTCACTGTTGCACTGGTTTGTATCACTGTTGTACTGGCTTGGATCACTTGTACTGGCTTGGATCACTGTTTTACTGGTTTATCACTGTTGTACTGGCTTGTATCACTTGTACTGGCTTGTATCACTGTTTTACTGGCTTTTATCACTGTTGTACTGGCTTGTATCACTGTTGTACTGGCTTGTATCACTGTTGTACAGGCTTGTACCACTTGTACTGCTTGTATCACTTTGTACTGGCTTGGATCCTGTTGTACTGGCTTGTATCACTGTTGTACTGGCTTGTATCACTGTTGTACTGGCTTGTATCACTGTTGTACTGGCTTGTATCACTGTTGTACTGGCTTGTATCACTGTTGTACTGGCTTGGATCACTGTTGTACTGGCTTGTATCACTGTTGTACTGGCTTGGATCACTGTTGCACTGGCTTGTATCACTGTTGTACTGGCTTGGATCACTTGTACTGTTGTATCTTACTGCTTGTATCTTGTTGCACTGGCTTGTATCACTGTTGTACTGGCTTGTATCACTGTTGTACTGGCTTGATCACTGTTGTACTGCTTGATCACTGTTGTACTGGCTTGTATCACTGTTGTACTAGCTTGTATCACTGTTGACTGCTTGATACTGTTGACTGGCTTGTATCACTGTTGTACTGGCTTGTATCACTGTTGTACTGGCTTGTATCACTGTTGTACTGGCTTGTATCACTGTTGTACTGGCTTGTATCACTGTTGTACTGGCTTGTATCACTGTTGTACTGGCTTGGATCACTGTTGTACTGGCTTGTATCACTGTTGTACTGGCTTGTATCACTGTTGTACTGGCTTGTATCACTGTTGTACTGGCTTGTATCACTGTTGTACTGGCTTGTATCACTTGTACTGGCTTGTATCACTGTTGTACTGGCTTGTATCACTGTTGTACTGGCTTGTATCACTGTTGTACTGGCTTGTATCACTGTTGTACTGGCTTGTATCACTGTTGTACTGGCTTGTATCACTGTTGTACTGGCTGATCACTGTTGTACTGGCTTGATCCTGTTGTACTGGCTTGGATCACTGTTGTACTGCTTGTATCATGTTGTACTGGCTTGTATCATGTTGTACTGGCTTGTATCACTGTTTACTGGCTTGTATCACTGTTGTACTGGCTTGGATCACTGTTGACTGGCTTGATCACTGTTGTACTGCTTGATCACTTTGACTGGCTTGTATCACTGTTTTACTGGCTTGTATCACTGTTGTACTGGCTTGTATCACTGTTGTACTGGCTTGTATCACTTGTACTGGCTTGTATCACTGTTGTACTGGCTTGTATCACTGTTGTACTAGCTTGTATACCTGTTGTACTGGCTTGTATCACTGTGTCTGGCTTGATCACTGTTGTACTGGCTTGTATCACTGTTGTACTGGCTTGATCACTGTACTGGCTTGTATCACTTTGTACTGGCTTGGATCACTGTTGTGACTTGAGCTTGTATCACTGTTGTACTGGCTTGATCACTGTTGACTGGCTTTATCACTGTTGACTGGCTTGTATCACTGTTGTACTGCTTGTATCACTGTTGTACTGGCTTGGAACATGTTGTACTGGCTTGGATCACTGTTTACTGGCTTGGATCATGTTGTACTGGCTTGTATAATGTTGCATTGCTTGTATCACTTGTACTCTACTTTGCTTGTATCACTGTTGTACTGGGCTTTTGGATCACTGTTGTACTGGCTTGGATCACTGTTGTACTGGCTTGTATCACTTTGACTGGCTTGGATCACTGTTGTACTGGCTTGGATCACTGTTGTACTGGCTTGTATCACTTGTACTGGCTTGTATCACTGTTGTACTGGCTTGTATCACTGTTGTACGGCTTGTATCACTTGTACTGGCTTGTATCATTTGCTTGTACTGTTGTACTGCTACACTGTTGTACTGGCTTGGATCACTGTTGCACTGGCTTGTATCACTGTTGCACTGGCTTGTATCACTGTTGTACTAACTTGTATCACTGTTGTACTGGCTTGGATCTGTTGTACTGGCTTGTATCACTGTTGTACTGCTTGTATCACTGTTGTACTGGCTTGTTCATTGTTTACTGGCTTGATCACTGTTACTTGCTTGTATCACTGTTGTACTGGCTTGGATCACTGTTGACTGCTTGATCACTGTTGTACTGCTTGATCACTGTACTGGATTGTATCACTGTTTTACTGGCTTGTATCACTGTTGTACTGCTTTTGTATAGCCGTTTACTGGCTTATCACTGTTGTACTGGCTTGATCACGTTGTACTGGCTTGTATCACTGTTGTATGGCTTGATCACTTGTCTGGCTTGTATCACTGTTGTACTGGCTTGATCACTTTGTACGGCTTGTATCACTTGTACTGGTTGTATCACTTTGTACTGGCTTGATCACTGTTGTCTGGCTTGTATCACTGTTGTACTGGCTTGGACACTGTTGACTGGCTTGATCAGCTGTTGTACTGCTTGTATCACTGTTGTACTGGCTTGGATCTGTTGTTGGCTTGTATCACTGTTGTACTCTTGTATCATTGTTGTACTGGCTTGTATCATGTTGTACTTGCTTGTATCACTGTATACTGCTTGTATCACTGTTGTACTGGCTTGGATCACTGTTGTACTGGCTTATCACTTTGTACTGGCTTGTATCACTGTTGACTGGCTTGTATCACTGTTGTACTGGCTTGTATCACTGTTGTACTGGCTTTATCACTTTGTACTGGCTTGTATCACTGTTGTACTGGCTTGTATCACTGTTGTACGGCTTGTATCACTTGTACTGGCTTGTATCACTTGTACTGGCTTGATCACTGTTGTACTGGCTTGTATCACTGTTGTACTGGCTTGGATCTGTTGTACTGGCTTGTATCACTGTTGTACTGCTTGTATCACTGTTGTACTGGCTTGTATCACTGTTGTACTGGCTTGTATCACTGTTGTACTAGCTTGTATCACTGTTGTACTGGCTTGTTTCACTGTGTACTGGCTTGTATCACTGTTGTACTGGCTTGTATCACTGTTGTGCTGGCTTGTATCACTGTTGTACTGGCTTGTATCACTGTTGTGCTGGCTTGTATCACTGTTGTCCTGGATTGTATCACTGTTGTACTAGCTTATATCACTGTTGTACTGGCTTGTATCACTGTTGTACTGGCTTGTATCACTGTTGTATTGGCTTGTATCACTGTTGTGCTGGCTTGTATCACTGTTGTGCTGGCTTGTATCACTGTTGTACTCTCTTGTATCACTGTTGTACTGGCTTGTATCACTGTTGTACTGGCTTGTATCACTCCACATCATTCAATTTTGTAATAATTTGGGATGCCAGAGTTATCTGTCGGCAATGAGCTATTTAAAGGATGACGTCTGTGTCTAGACCAGCGGTTCTTAACGGAGGGGGAGGGGCGCTCACCCCCTAGAAAGGAGTGAATAATTTCCATGGGGAAAAAAGGAGGGGGTGCAAACCCAGAGCAAAAATAAAGGAATAACTTTAACATGTGTTTATATGCTCTTATTTGGATTTTCATGTTATGGATCAAGTACTTTCATGTTTACCTCATGGTCTCGCGTCAAGCTGTACAGATTCTCTGACGATATTTGGATACACGTATCTTTGCTAGGCTGTATCTTCTGCGCTGGTTGTTGCCGAAACCAAATACTGAAACAATCTGAACGTCGCTGGGGACTTGCGCTATTCTCTCTCTGGGATCTGATACTTTAGCAGCATAGTCAAAAATATTAACTAAATGTGTTCTCATTCAGATGTATTTGCAATTTTCCTCTTAAACAAACTTTTGAATAGTTAAAAATATTAAAGTTAAGAATGAAAACTAGCTTCTCAATTTTCCTATTAAAATAAATAGGACTTTTCTGAAATTTACATTAACAATTTTATACGAAGGAGGCGGCGTGGAGATGAGGGCCAACTGTGATAAGCGGCGCCACCCAAAATAGGTTAGATGCACTGCTTTCCACTCTTTGATTCCATATGATATTTAAGGCGTGTGACAATGTTATTGTTTACATCTACTGATGAGTTAGGCATGTGCAACAACTGTTGACAAGCAAGACACGTGCAACAACTGTTGACAAGCAAGACACGTGCAACAACTGTTGATAAGCAAGACACGTGCAACAACTGTTGATAAGCAAGACACGTGCAACAACTGTTAATAAGCAAGACACGTGCAACAACTGTTGATAAGCAAGACACGTGCAACAACTGTTGATAAGCAAGACACGTTCAACAACTGTTAATAAGCAAGACACGTGCAACAACTGTTGATAAGCAAGACACGTGCAACAACTGTTAATAAGCAAGACACGTGCAACAACTGTTGATAAGCAAGACACGTGCAACAACTGTTAATAAGCAAGACACGTGCAACAACTGTTGATAAGCAAGACACGTGCAACAACTGTTAATAATCAAGACACGTGCAACAACTGTTGATAAGCAAGACACGTGCAACAACTGTTCATAAGCAAGACACGTGCAACAACTGTTGATAATCAAGACACGTGCAACAACTGTTCATAAGCAAGACACGTGCAACAACTGTTGATAATCAAGACACGTGCAACAACTGTTGATAAGCAAGACACACGTGCAACAACTGTTGATAAGCAAGACACGTGCAACAACTGTTCATAAGCAAGACACACGTGCAACAACTGTTGATAAGCAAGACACGTGCAACAACTGTTCATAAGCAAGACACACGTGTAACAGTTGTTGATAAGCAAGACACACGTGCAACAACTGTTCATAAGCAAGACACACGTGCAACAACTGTTGATAAGCAAGACACGTGCAACAACTGTTCATAAGCAAGACACACGTGTAACAGTTGTTGATAAGCAAGACACACGTGTAACAACTGTTGATAAGAAAGACACACGTGCAACAACTGTTGATAAGCAAGACACACGTGTAACAACTGTTGATAAGCAAGACACACGTGTAACAGTTGTTGATAAGCAAGACACACGTGCAACAACTGTTGATAAGCAAGACACATGTGTAACAGTTGTTGATAAGCAAGACACACGTGCAACAACTGTTGATAAGCAAGACACACGTGTAACAGTTGTTGATAAGCAAGACACACGTGTAACAGTTGTTGATAAGCAAGACACACGTGTAACAGTTGTTGATAAGCAAGACACACGTGCAACAACTGTTGATAAGCAAGACACATGTGTAACAGTTGTTGATAAGCAAGACACACGTGCAACAACTGTTGATAAGCAAGACACGTGCAACAACTGTTGATAAGCAAGACACACGTGCAACAACTGTTGATAAGCAAGACACACGTGAACATTGTTGATAAGCAAGCACACTGCAACAACTGTTTATAAGCAAGACACACGTGTAACTGTTGATAAGCAAGACACACGTGAACAACTGTTGATAAGCAAGACACAGTGTAACAACTGTTGATAAGCAAGACACACGTGCAACAACTGTTGATAAGCAAGCACACGTGTAACAGCTTGTTGATAAGCAAGACACACGTGCAACAACTGTTGATAAGCAAGACACACGTGCAACAACTGTTGATAAGCAAGACACACGTGCAACAACTGTTGATAAGCAAGACACACGTGTAACAGTTGTTGATAAGCAAGACACACGTGTAACAGTTGTTGATAAGCAAGACACACGTGTAACAACTGTTAATAAGCAAGACACACGTGTAACAGTTATTGATAAGCAAGACACACGTGTAACAACTGTTAATAAGCAAGACACACGTGTAACAGTTATTGATAAGCAAGACACACGTGCAACAACTGTTGATAAGCAAGACACACGTGCAACAACTGTTGATAAGCAAGACACACGTGTAACAGGTTTGATAAGCAAGACACACGTGTAACAACTGTTAATAAGCAAGACACGTGAACAGTTTTGATAAGCAAGACACACGTGTAACAACTGTTGATAAGCAAGGCACACGTGCAACAACTGTTGATAAGCAAGACACACGTGTAACAGTTGTTGATAAGCAAGGCACACGTGCAACAACTGTTTATAAGCAAGACACACGTGTAACAACTGTTGATAAGCAAGACACACGTGTAACAACTGTTGATAAGCAAGACACACGTGTAACAACTGTTTATAAGCAAGACACACGTGCAACAACTGTTGATAAGCAAGACACACGTGTAACAACTATTAATAAGCAAGACACACGTGTAACAGTTGTTGATAAGCAAGACACACGTGCAACAACTGTTGATAAGCAAGACACACGTGCAACAACTGTTGATAAGCAAGACACACGTGTAACAACTGTTGATAAGCAAGACACACGTGTAACAGTTGTTGATAAGCAAGACACACGTGCAACAACTGTTGATAAGCAAGACACGTGAACAGTGTTGATAAGCAAGACACACGTGTAACAGTTGTTGATAAGCAAGACACACGTGCAACAACTGTTGATAAGCAAGACACACGTGTAACAGTTGTTGATAAGCAAGACACACGTGCAACAACTGTTGATAAGCAAGACACACGTGCAACAACTGTTGATAAGCAAGACACACGTGCAACAACTGTTGATAAGCAAGACACACGTGTAACAGTTGTTGATAAGCAAGGCACACGTGCAACAACTGTTTATAAGCAAGACACACGTGTAACAACTGTTGATAAGCAAGACACACGTGTAACAACTGTTGATAAGCAAGACACACGTGTAACAACTGTTGATAAGCAAGACACACGTGCAACAACTGTTGATAAGCAAGACACGTGTAACAGTTGTTGATAAGCAAGACACACGTGCAACAACTGTTGATAAGCAAGACACGTGCAACAACTGTTGATAAGCAAGACCATGCAACAACTGTTGATAAGCAAGACACACGTGTAACAGTTGTTGATAAGCAAGACACACGTGTAACAACTGTTAATAAGCAAGACACACGTGTAACAGTTATTGATAAGCAAGACACACGTGTAACAACTGTTAATAAGCAAGACACACGTGTAACAGTTATTGATAAGCAAGACACACGTGCAACAACTGTTGATAAGCAAGACACACGTGTAACAGTTGTTGATAAGCAAGACACACGTGTAACAACTGTTGATAAGCAAGACACACGTGTAACAACTGTTGATAAGCAAGACACACGTGCAACAACTGTTGATAAGCAAGACACACGTGCAACAACTGTTGATAAGCAAGACACACGTGTAACAGTTGTTGATAAGCAAGACACACGTGTAACAACTGTTAATAAGCAAGACACACGTGTAACAGTTATTGATAAGCAAGACACACGTGTAACAACTGTTGATAAGCAAGGCACACGTGCAACAACTGTTGATAAGCAAGACACACGTGTAACAGTTGTTGATAAGCAAAACACACGTGTAACAACTGTTGATAATCAAGGCCCACGTGTAACAACTGTTGATAAGCAAGACACACGTGCAACAACTGTTGATAAGCAAGGCACACGTGCAACAACTGTTGATAAGCAAGACACACGTGTAACAGTTGTTGATAAGCAAGACACACGTGTAACAACTGTTCATAAGCAAGACACACGTGTAACAACTGTTGATAAGCAAGACACACGTGCAACAACTGTTTATAAGCAAGGCACACGTGTAACAACTGTTGATAAGCAAGACACACGTGTAACAGTTGTTGATAAGCAAGACACACGTGTAACAACTGTTGATAAGCAAGGCACACGTGTAACAACTGTTGATAAGCAAGACACACGTGTAACAGCTGTTGATAAGCAAGACACACGTGTAACAGTTGTTGATAAGCAAGACACACTTGCAACAACTGTTGATTAGCAAGACACACTTGCAACAATTGAGTATCTATAATAGCTGCTCAACAGACTTCTTCAGTCTAATGCCAAATACAGCGATGACTTAAATACTGACAACAACAAAAGCAGCGGAGATGTAAATGCGATGTTATTGAACACATTGTTCTTGATTATATTCTTATACAGAGTGCATGATCCTGGAGGAGGACCTATGACAGAGACCATGGGCATGGGGTCCTATGACAGAGTGCATGGGCATGGGGTCCTATGACAGAGTGCATGGGCATGGGGTCCTATAACAGTGCATGGGCATGGGGTCCTATGACAGAGTGCATGGGCATGGGGTCCTATGACAGAGTGTATGGGCATGGGGTCCTATGACAGAGTGCATGGGCATGGGGTCCTATGACAGAGTGCATGGGTATGGGGTCCTATGGCAGAGTGCATGAGCATGGGGTCCTATGACAAAGTGCATGGGCATGAGGTACTATGACAGAGTGCATGGGCATGGGATGGGGTCCTATGTCAGAGTGCATGGGCATGAAATTCTATGACAGAGTGCATGGGGATGGGGTCCTATGACAGAGTGCATGGGTATGAGGTCCTATGACAGAGTGCATGGGCATGGGGTCCTATGACAGAGTGCATGGGCATTGCGTCCTATGACAGAGTGCATGAGCATGGGGTCCTATGACAGAGTGCATGGGCATTGCGTCCTATGACAGAGTGCATGAGCATGGGGTCCTATGACAGAGTGCATGGGCATGGGGCCCTATGACAGAGTGCATGGGCATTGCGTCCTATGACAGAGTGCATGAGCATGGGGTCCTATGACAGAGTGCATGAGCATGGGGTCCTATGACAGAGTGCATGGGCATGGGGTCCTATGACAGAGTGCATGGGCATGGGGTCCTATGACAGAGTGCATGGGCATGGGGTCCTATGACAGAGTGCATGAGCATGGGGTCCTATGACAGAGTGCATGAGCATGGGGTCCTATGACAGAGTGCATGGGCATGGGGTCCTATGACAGAGTGCATGGGCATGGGGTCCTATGACAGAGTGCATGGGCATTGCGTCCTATGACAGAGTGCATGAGCATGGGGTCTTATGACAGAGTGCATGAGCATGGGGTCCTATGACAGAGTGCATGGGCATGGGGCTTATGACAGAGTGCATGAGCATGGGGTCCTATGACAGAGTGCATGAGCATGGGGTCCTATGACAGAGTGCATGGGCATGGGGTCCTATGACAGAGTGCATGGGCATTGCGTCCTATGACAGAGTGCATGGGCATGGGGTCCTATGACAGAGTGCATGGGCATGGGGTCCTATGACAGAGTGCATGGGCATGGGGTCCTATGACAGAGTGCATGGGCATGGGGTCCTATGACAGAGTGCATGGGCATGGGGTCCTATGACAGAGTGCATGGGCATGGGGTCCTATGACAGAGTGCATGGGCATGCTATATATGGCTTTTACAAAGTCGAGGAGATTGACTTCCACTTCTCTTCCTCATTACACCTCATTAAGGAAGCCTCTCATTTCAACACAGTCTCCTCTCCTCTAGTCTAGTCTTGTCAATAAATTGTTCCATATTTCCCCTCTATTTGTTCCAGTTTCTATTAGATATTCAGAACCCAGCACAGCATCGTCACTGGCGTCACACACTCACACTCACACACACACACGTGTGTGTGTGTGTGAGAGTGTGAGTGTGAGTGTGTGTTACAAAATGCACGATATCTATTAATAATAGACATCTCCAGTGAACACCAGAAAGGATAGCCCTTCTAGCATCCAGCCTGTTACTGGGCTTTTGCAACAGTCAGTATCCTGGTTCAGTTATCCGACATATTATATAGCTTAAGAGGATTGCAACTGATAGGGTACTAACCAAACAGATAATTGAAAGGTTTATTAACAAAGTGAGAAAATCTAGGGTAGCAAAGTAAATCAAATATAAAGATATTAATTAAGATATCAATTAGGAGGTTAATTAGGAGGGTAGCTCCTACACTGCTCTCATATACAATAAGTCTGTGCTGAGGGCACATATATATGTAAATGACTCAGAAGTACCATCAGGTACAATGTCAGTAATTACAATAATATATACAAATAAGAATAAATGTGTGTATGAGTGTGCTCCCGGTAACTATGACTCGACTCAACCAGTGTACGACTGAACTTCTCTTAAGCTAGCTGCTCTAACAAACAGACAACCAGAACAGCTTGATTGTCCAGTAAAATGACCAATTCGCAGAACAGCAATATAACAGGCAACAGCAACACAGCATCAGGAACAAGGAGATAGAAAATCGACCCTAACTGGGGACTATCAGTAGATCCTCCAAAACAGTCCCAAAACTCCCTTTCTACTGAATCTAGGTTCAGCATAAACAATCCCAAACTGTGGCGGTGCACAGATGCCTTATCGAATTAGGTCCAGAGCTATAGCTTGAGACCTGAGTTTTATCAGAGTGTCAATGTGACACACAACCCAGAACAACGTCGAAAATCACTGTCTAGTCTATTCTCTGTGAACAGAGTTACACAGAGTTCTGAGAAGTATGATTCGTCTCACCATCGAATGCATACTCTACCCAACAGAGGTGTTGACTCGACGAAGGCAGCAGGCCAGAGAGAGAGAGATGAAAGAGGAACAACCACCCAGCTCAGGTGTGTTCAGAGACTGACTCCTCCCAGCAACTAGACGCCGGCAGCGTAACAGTAGTTTGCCAACTCCAAGGCAGTTACGACACTCCAACACAATAAAAAAATATTACATCCTACCTAATAAATATAGCTAAGTTAAATAAATCAAATAATAGTCTAATAATAATATAAAGCACGATATTAACGATTTAGCTATTATCGAGAATATCAGCAATATAAAATTATAGAAAATGGAAATATACAATATATACATTGAGGCCCAATTCTGGGGGCGCAATAGTGTGTTAGTTAGTTAGTTACCATTTTGTCCTAGGCACATGTCGATTTGACACTAGGCCTGTTGTATGTATGTGTGTATGTGTGTGTGTGTGTGTGTGTGTGTGTGTGTGTGTGTGTGTGTGTGTATGTATGTGTGTGTGTGAGTGTGAGTGTGTGTGTGTGTGTGTGTGTGAGTGTGTGTGTGTGTGTGTGTGAGTGTGAGTGTGTGTATGTGTGTGTGTGTGTGTATGTGTGTGTATATGTGAGTGTGTGTGTGTGTGTGCACGCATGTGTGAGTGTGTATGTGTATGCGAGTTAGTTGTGTGTGTGTGTGTGTGCGTGTGTACTCACCTAGTTGTGGTTGCAGGGGTCGAGTCATAGCTCCTGGCCCCGCCTCTTCACTGGCCGCTACTGGGTCACTCTCCCTGCGCCATGAGCTTTATCATACCTCTTCTTGAAGCTATGAATGGATCCTGCCTCCACTGCATCACTTCCCAAGCTATTCCACTTCCCGACCACTCTGTGACTGAAGAAATACTTCCTAACATCCCTGTGATTCATCTGAGTCTTCAACTTCCAACTGTGTCCCCTTGTTGTTGTGTCCCATCTCTGGAACATTCTGTCTCTGTCCACCTTGTCAATTCCTCTCAGTATTTTATATGTCGTTATCATGTCCCCTCTATCTCTCCTGTCCTCCAGTGTCGTCAGGTCGATTTCCCTTAACCTCTCCTCATAGGACATACCCCTTAGCTCCGGAACTAGTCTTGTTGCAAACCTTTGCACTTTCTCTAGTTTCTTTACGTGCTTGGCTAGGTGTGGGTCCCAAACTGGTGCTGCATACTCCAATATGGGCCTAAAGTACACAGTGTACAGGGTCCTGAACGATTCCTTATTAAGATGTCGGAATACTGTTCTTAGGTTTGCTAGGCGCCCATATGCTGCAGCAGTTATTTGGTTGATGTGCGCCTCAGGAGATGTGCCTGGTGTTATACTCACCCCAAGATCTTTTTCTTTGAGTGAGGTTTGTAGTCTCTGTCCCCCTAGACTTTACTCCGTCTGCGGTCTTTTTTGCCGTTCCCCAATCTTCATTACTTTGCACTTGGTGGGGTTGAACTCCATGGGCCAATTGCTGGACCAGGCTTGCAGCTTGTCCAGATCCCTTTGTAGTTCTGCATGGTTCTCGTCCGACTGAATTCTCATCAACTTCACATTATCTGCAAAAAGGGACACTTCGGTGTCTATACCTTCTGTCATGTCGTTCACAAATACCAGAAACAGCACTGTTCCTAGGACTGACCCTTGTGGAACCCCACTCGTCACAGGCGCTCACTCTGACACCTCGCCACGTACCATGACTCGCTGCTGGTCTTCCTGATGGGTATTCCCTGATCCATTGTAGTGCCTTCCCTGTTATCCCTGCCTGGTCCTCCAGTTTTTGCACTAATCTCCTGTGTGGAACTGTGTCAAACGCCTTCTTACAGTCCAAGAAAATGCAATCTACCCACCCCTCTCTCTATTATCTTACTGCTGTCACCCTGTCATAGAACTCCAGTAGGTTTGTGTCACAGGATTTCCCGTCCCTGAAACCGTGTTGGCTGTCGTTTATAAGCTCATTCCTTTCTAGGTGTTCCACCACTCTTCTACTGATAATCTTCTACATGACTTTGCATACTATACATGTCAGTGACACTGGTCTATAGTTTAGTGCTTCATGTCTGTCTCCTTTTTTTTAAAAATTGGGACTACATTTGCTGTCTTCCATACCTCGGGTAATCTCCCTGTTTTGATAGATGTGTTGAATATTGTTGTTACGGGTACACATAGCACCTCAGCTCCCTCTCTCAGGACCCATGGAGAGATGTTGTCCGGCCCCGTCGCCTTTGAGGTATCTAGCTCACTCAGCAGCCTCTTCACTTCTTCCTTGGTTGTATGTATTGTGTCCAACACTTGGTGGTGTACCCCACCTCTCCATCTTTATGGAGTCCCTTCTGTCTCCTCTGTGAACACTTCTTTGAATCTCATGTTGAGTTCCTCACATACTTTGCAGTCGTTTCTTGAAATCTCTTCTCCTTCTTTCCTTAGCCTGATTACCTGGTCCTTGACTGTTGTTTTCCTCCTGATGTGGCTGTACAACAGCTTCAGGTCAGATTTGGCTATCACTGCTATGTCATTTTCATATTGCCGTTGGGCCTC